>CM029022.1:121108253-121148253 GCA_016801055.1 Panax notoginseng
ATGATCATCATTATTATTCTAAAAGTATTGCTTAAAACTATGGGTTTATCACATATTATAAAATAGGATCATGTAGATAATTAAAAGCCTTTAATAAATTAATACCTTTTATTAATAAATGAATAAGATTGTTACAAAGTATATGCTTTATCATCAAACATGATTGGCTTGTATGCATACTACTTTTAAGAACCACTTAAGGCTGAGACGTGGATTAAGCAGATCACTAAGATATTTGATGTCTTAGGATGCTTCGAGGAGTAAAAAGTTTCCTTTGCCACCTTCATATTGCGAGGAGAGGCAGATTACTGGTGGAAATCTGTAAACTGTACTCAGCCTGCCGCACTAAAGATGTCTTGGGAGAAGTTCTAAAAATTATTCAACGACAAGTACTTTCCCAAAAGTATTCATCACATGAAGGAGGTGGAATTTATCAAGCTGGAGCAAAAAAATATGATCGTATCGCAGTACGAAGCTAAGTTTATCGAGTTATCCCGGTTTGCATCCCATTTGGTAGATAATGAGGAGCATATGACGCGAATATTTTTAATAGGTTTGAAATCCAAAATACGTCAATACCTCATTTCTCACAAACTTTGTTTGTATTCAGATGTTGTAAATAGAGCTCAGTTATTGGAACTCGATAATGAGTCAACCCAACCAAGTGATAGCAGCCGACAAAATGATAATACCAGTGGTAGCAGTCATCGAAGCGGTCACAACAAACGTGGAGGAAATCAACATGCCAAAAATGGTAATCACTTCGATGGTAATCCTGGCCAAGACAATAGAAGTGGAAATTTCAAGAAGAGAAGGTTCAATAATGATGGAAAGATAGCAGCACCAACACCCGTTTTCATGACAACGACCACTGATCTATGCTACAAATGCGGAGGGGAGGGACACATCAGTCCAAACTGTACGCAGCAACCCAAAGCGTGTTACAATTATAGAAGAGAAGGTCACCTAGCTCAATTTTGTCGTGTAGTGAAGTCAAGTCCAGCTGGGATGGAGACACCAAAGGCCGTCCCAAACAAGTCAAAGCCGATAGTTCAAGGGAGAGCGTTTGTCGTGACCTCTCAAAAAGTGAGGAACCCGAACGAGGTTATCACAGGTAAGTTAATCATAAACTCTTGCGAAGTCTATACCTTATTTGATACCGGTTCTACCCATTCTTTTATTTCTCCTACTTGCGCTCAACGTTTAAATTTAACTCCGGAGAAATTAGACTTTGACTTATCTGTTGAAACTCTGTTGGGAGAAACCTTCATTACATCCACTGTTTATAAATCTTGTTTGATTCAAATCGGCCCCCTCACATTACCTCTCGGTCTTATCTCTTTCAAAATACTTGCATTTTGTGACGCCCCCAAAATAGGTATACAACACCCATTCTGAGTCGCCAAATACATGGTACAGAAAGCAAACTACAACTTCAATAATATAATTGTCGTGCAAAATACGACAACACATACTATGAGTTTAAATACAAATATTGTCTTGTGGACAATATCCACACTAAAATAAATCCTCATTACAATTATTCAAACACTATTTTACAGAAATAGTGAGGACTGCTAAAACATCTTCCTAGAACCATCACTCCATACCTCGACTAGATCCTGCTACGTTATCACCTCCTGAGAAGAAAAATGAAACAAAAAGGAAAAGGGTGAGCTCAACTAGCCCAGTAAAGAATATTATGACTAAGATAATATACAACAAATTATTGTTAGTCTTCAACAGGGAAAAATCTGATAGAATATAATCGACAACAAGTTTTAGATCAACAACTACAGCGGAAACAGCAAACCATTAGAAGAGTCAAATAGAGAAAGAATTCTACTATCTTCTAAGATTTAAAAGTCCATCATCAATATTTTATCCCTGTAACATCAATTAATAATCATCTTTATCCAAATATTCATCTTTGCACTACAGGCCAAAGATATTCATTTGTATCACCTGTCAGTCATGTTCATCTCAACACCTGTTCATCTTTGCACTACAGGCCAAAGATATTCATCAAGTAATCATACATCTTTGCACTACAGGCCAAAGATATTCAGTAATATCATCATTTAGGATTGAGGATGATGAAAAATATCTTAAAGAGAACGAATCCAGTGAGACAGAAGGACAAATATTAGGGATTCGTATAACAGTTTATCCAAGATCAATAATACTTCATAATAATCAATTGTGAAGCAGAATTCAAAAATAAAGATCAAAACATGGATACAATCAAAGATAGTAACCATAATAGACATCTTGGACAAAAAGAGAAAATTTTATTTTTCGGTGAATAGTGCCGTATTCGTGAATAGTACCGTATACGTGAATAGTGCCGTATACGTGAATAGTAACCCCGACACAAAAAGTTCTAAATTTGATAAAAACTAATATCAATATTTCAGCATAATGATATTGAAGAAAATAATATCATTAAGAAGAAAATAATATCCCTTACCTCAAAATATCAGTACTTCTGGTCGGAATACCGGTATAAGGCTGAAAGGAACTTACTCTGATGAATAGAAACTCTCAAAGTATCTAAATACTCACAAAATACACTCAATAATCTAAAGAGAGAAAGAGAGAAAGAGAGAAAACTTGTTTCTGGTGTGATTTTTAATTCTAACTTAGCCCTCTATTTATAGGAAAATGTTAGCACGCCGAAGCAGACTTAACCTGTAACCTGATCGCTTTACCTGCTACTATTCCCACCCACCACATTTGAATAAAAATCTCAGCATATTTCTTTACCAACCAAGAGTGGGGCCCACCAATTCTAGAATTTTCCATCAAAATGATAAACTCCGAAAATTCAACAATTTCTAAACCAGTCATCTCGTAAAATTCATAATAAATCATACGTTCATTTTTAACGGTTCAAAATTTGTGGACATATACTCAACTTATATATGTATAACATATCCAAAAATTACCACGATCCAACGGTCGGATTAAAAATTATAACCCCCGTAAAATATCTCAAAAATCCTGATTTTTAATACCTCTATTCTGACAAAAATACTGATAAAAACCTCAACATTAACTCCTTCATTTTTAACCACAAAAATATATCCATCATTTATATCCACATAAAATAAATATTTCCTTATCATATGAATCAATAATTAATTATTCACAAATAATATTATAGAATCACATTTATGACAACCAGGCCGTTCTCAGGAAAGAGGGGGCTTTCCAATAAGGATTTCTCCTTACTGGCGCGCAATTAGATGACCAAACCTCTCTTTAGATAGAACTTTCTAGACATTGCCAATAATGTTATCTAATAATATTATTCAAATAATATGAATTATTGATCTGATAATGAAAAATACTGTGCAGCAACAATTATTAAAACAACAATAATATAAAATATCAACGCAACAATTATTGAATCAATAAAATAAAATATTAAACAATAACTACTGTAACAATTATTGAGTAGTGCCTTCTTACGTAAGAATCAATAATTGGTGCAATACCGTGTGTTACTGTATTTTAACCACCGGGTATTCCAACAGTATTAACGGTAACAATTACACCGTTATTTATAAATAACTTATACTTGTCGTTTTCTTCATCCAATCGCTTTCTGTTATGGGGCCCACACAAGGCTGCGCCGTCGTACGAATATTCCCCGACAAAATGAATATTTTATAACCACTTGCTTATTTTACAAAATTTACACATTTCACCCATAACCAAAGTATTATATCAAATTATTCCCTTATTATTCACAATAATATTTAGAGAAAATTTGATTTTATTCATTAATAAGTTGGGGTCTTACATATTTGACGTGATTATAGGGATTGATTGGTTAACTACTTATCATGCTAATATTGATTATTTTCGTAAGGTTGTTAGTTTTCATATTCCTAATCAATCTATTATGTGAATTGAAGCAACCAAACCACTAAAGTCAATCACTGTCATATCAAGCCATAAAGCCATTCGTTTATTAAACAATGGATATCAAGCTTTCTTAGCCCATGTCACAGATTTAAATAAAAATACGTCAGATTTGAATGATATTTCTATTGATAATAAATTTCCTGACGTATTCCCTGAAGAACTGAGCGTGAAATCGAGTTTTGTATTGACCTTGAACCTGGTACAAAACTCATTTCCAAAACTCCATATCGAATGGCTCCTATTGAACTTCAGGAGTTAAAAACCCAACTGCAAAAATTGTTAGACATCGGTTTCATTCGTCCTAATACGTCTTCTTGGGGTGCTCCTATTTTATTCGTAAAGAAGAAAGACGGGAGTATGAGACTTTGTATTGATTATCGGGAGTTGAATCACGTCACCATAAAAAATAGGTACCCGTTGCCTCGTATTGATGACCTGTTTGACCAGTTGCAAGGTGCCAAATTCTTTTTAAATATCGATCTTCGTTCCAAATATCATCTGTTAAAGATTAAAACTGATGACATCCCAAAGACTGCTTTCAAAACTCGATACGGGCATTACGAATTCATAGTCACGTCTTTTAGATTGACCAATGCTCCTGCTGCCTTCATGGATATGATGAACCGAGTATTCAAGGAATATTTGGATCATTTTGTAATTGTCTTTATTGATGGAATCCTTATATACTCCAAAAGCTGTGAAGATCATGAGCAACACTTGAGGCTGATACTTTAAAAGCTTCGTGAAAATAAGCTATATGTCAAGTTGAAGAAATGCGAGTTCTGGCTTGAGGAAGTAGCATTCCTTGGGCACGTGATATCAAATCACGGAATATCTGTTGACCCAGCGAAGATTGAAGCAATATAAAGTTGGGAGTAACCTACGTCAATGACCGAAGTACGTAGCTTTTTGGGATTAGCGGGTTATTATCGAAGATTCATGGAAGAATTTTCTCGAATCGCTACTCCGTTAACTCAGCTAATTCAAAAAGATACAAAATTTGATTGGAGCGAGGAATGTAAAAAGAGTTTTCAAGAACTCAAGAGGAGACTCATTTCAGCACATGTTCTGACAATACCATCTGATTCGGAGGGATTTGTCATCTACAGCGATGCTTCAGGCAGAGGGTTAGGATATGTTCTCATGCAACATGGGAAAGTCATAGCCTATGCCTCACGACAACTTAAAGAATATGAGAGGAATTATCCTACTCATGATCTAGAGTTGGCAGCGGTTATTTTTGTGCTTAAAATCTGGATGCATTACCTATATGGGGAGAAGGTGGAGATCTATACAGATCATAAAAGCCTCAAATATTTCTTCACCCAAAAGGAAGATCACTCAACATGCGACAACGACGTTGGCTCGAGCTGTTGAAAGATTACGATCATACCGTTCAATACCATCTTTGAAAAGCGAACGTGGTAGCTGACGCATTGAGTAGAAGATCATATGCGGGTACGAGTGCGATATTGTCAACGCAAAGGCCCATTTTGTATGACTTACAAATGATGGAGATAGAGTTAAAGACTCTAGGGACCCACGTGATGATGTCAAATATATGAGTAGAACCGACTTTAGTTGATAAAGTTAAAGCTGCTCAAGCTACAGACCAGGAGCTGATGCATATGAGGAAGAAAGTACAAGAAGGTGCTATTTCGGAAGCAAGAATCGATGAAGAAGGAATACTTCGAGTCAACTCCAGACTTTGTGTTCTTAACGACTCTGATTTGAAGTATAAAATCATGATGGAGGCACACAACACACCGTTTGTAATCCATCTTGGGAGTACCAAAATATATCGTGATCTTCGACATACATTTTGGTGGAGCATTATGAAGAGAGAGATAGCGGAGTTTATCTCAAGGTATTTATCTTATTAACGTGTCAAGGTGGAGCATCAAGTTCTAAAAGGTCCATTGCAACCACTTGAAATTCTATAATGGATGTGGGAGCACATTACCATGGATCGTTACTAGTCTTTCCAAGGTTTTCAAGGTATAGATGCAATTTGGGTCATTGTTGATAGATTAACCAAATCTACTCATTTCTTACCTATACGAGAAATTTATTCACTTGAACGTCTTGCTCGTATATACATAAATGAGATTGTAAGACTGCATGGTATGCCAGTATCCATATTTTCTGAATGAGACCCAAGATTCACTTCACAATTTTGGGTTAGTTTGCAGAAAGCTATTGGTATGGATTTACGATTCAGTTTGGCATATCATCCTCAGACGAACGAGCAGTCAAAGAGGACTATTCAAACTCTTGAAGATCTATTAAGACTCTATGTCCTTGACTTCAAAGGAAGTTGGGACAAGTTCTTACCATTAGTAAAATTCTCCTACAACAACAGTTATCAAGCAAGCATAGGCATGGCTCCATTCGAGGCGTTGTATGGACGCAAGTGTCATTCTCCAGTATGTTGGGACGAGGTGGGTGAAGCAACGTTGTTGGGACCAGAATTGGTGCACATGACTACGGAAAAGATTCAAATGATCCGATAATGTATAAAAACCTCACAAGATCGACAAAAGAGTTATGTTGATCTTCATCGAAGGGTCGTGGGATTCAATGTTGGAGATCATGTGTTGTTACGTGTTGCTCCATTGAAAGGAGTTACGAGATTTGAAAAGAGAGAAAATCTCAATTCACGATTCATTGGCCCATTTGAAATCCTCGATCGAGTAGGAACTATGGCCTATAGACACGCCTTACCACTAAGTATGTCTCGTGTTCATAATATTTTTTACATATCTATGTTACGTAAATATGTGGAAGACACTGTAATGCCCCAGAAAATCGAACAATTTGTAAAATATTTTTTTTGATTTAATAAAGAATAAAATTATATTTTATGTTATTATTATGTGTTAGCAAGATGAAGGTCGTTCTATGACCTAGATATGTCAGAACATCGTAGTATTTTGGCTACATGAAGGAATTAAAGTGTTTGAATTTCTAAGACGAAAATAAAAGCTTTTCGAGAAATTTTTTGAAAAACATTGTTCACGTATTTTTGCTCGGAAATTAATTTTGAACTTCTGAGAAATACATAATAATAGAATATCAAGGTGAGATGGAATATCTAATAATATTTCAGTTATGGCAAACACAGTTTTTCGCCTACGGACTTAAAACATAACGGTTAGGGAAAGTGATTTTCTAGAAGGAATTGAAATGCGTATAATGAACGAAACGATAATCATATGATGCGTAAGTATTAAACGAGGTAATGAATACGAGCGTGATACGAGGTATTATACGAGTAGGTATGAATAATGGTATGACGTATATATTGAATAAGTATACAAGAATAATACGTAAATTATATGTTATAAGGCTTTAAGCCATATGTATTGGACTTGTGGATTTGTGTAGGAAGTGTAAGCCCAATAAGGAGTAATGTGCAAGCCCAAATTATAAGTAAGCTAATTAAACCTTAAGCCCAAAATATTAATTCAATGGGTTAGGGTGACCCATGGGGCAACCCATGATCACATGGTTTAATGTGATGACCAAGTAATTACAGTAAGGACCAAGTATACTTAATGGTTAAGTAAAGGATAAGTTATGTGATAAGCAAGTAAAGTGCTTATGTGTGATAAGTAAGCTTAAGGGCTAAGTAAATGTGATGACCAAGTAAACTTAGAGGCTAAGTAAAGTGCTTATGCTTGGTAGCTAAGTAAGAGATAAGCTAGGTGATAATCAAGTAACTTAATGGCTAAGTGTTGTGATGGCCAAGTAAATAAGGTGAGGAGCAAGTTAACTTAATGCTTAAGTAAGGAATAGTAAGGAGGTGGGATGGCCTAAAAGACTAAACTACCCTAACCTAGCAACTCCTATAAATAGCAAGCTTTGGATTTCATTTAACACTTGTTCAAAAACACTAACAACTTATAGCTTATTGGCTTGAGAGAAAAAGCTAGAAAAGCTAGATTTCATAGTTCAAGAAGCAAGAAGAAGATTAAGGCTTAATCAAGTGATCTTCAAGGGTAAGAACCTAAACCATGATTCTCTTTCTCTTTCATTATTAGAGAAGTGAGTAGTGGTAGAACATGTATGCTAAGAAGGAGTAGGAATGATTAATCAAAAGACTTAAGCCGTGAATAAGTCATATGGTAAGGTAAGCAAGAAATGAAGTTTTGAACTTATGAAGAACAAGTAAGAACTTATTGTGTTTATAAGTTTATGAAATATGTATGTTAAGATGTTGGTGGGATGGATTGAATCCATTTGAAACGATGAACGAATCATAAGAAACAAAGTTAAGGTGGAATTCACAAGTTTGGACGATAATCATCGAATTCGTGAAATTCTCGGAATGAAAGTCAAATTTTGATATTGAGCTTGGAAATATTGGTTTTCAATGGAGTCAAGTCTTATTTGGCATTATAGAGTTGCGGACTCGAAAATGATCGAATTTCGACTTAGAACGAAGAAACGAGCGTTGAACGTTCATAAACGTTTATCGTTTTCGTTAAAATGAACTAATAGTTGAATTTTTAGTTAACGGATTCAAAAATGGAAAATTCTTGTATGAACACGTAGAGTATGTGATATGTGAGCTAATGGTTTTTGAACGAGCCAATTCAGACTTAAAATGATCGATTTAGGAGTCTGGGAAATTCGTTTATGTAAAAAGTCTATAAAAAATTTCTAGGACTGAGGTCTGGCGCCTCTGCACTAGACAAAGCACGATAAGGCGCGCTGTAACTCCAAGCATGGTCATCAGCTACTAAAGTTTTGCGTCGCAACGCCAACTCCAGGTATAATCTTCGCGCCGTAGCGCCATGTGTAGTAGGTCAGGTTAATGAAGGGTGGCGTCGCAGCGCCACTATAGTAAAGGGATGCCGCGCCGCGGTGCCGACAGTGAAAGTTGGTTGACCAAGTTAGGTTTTGTAAGTCCAATTGATTAGGAATGAATAGTGTAATGTACATGTACTTAATGTACATGATAAGACTAACTTTAAATCACTTTTATAGTGATGACGGTATGAATTTTAGTATGGATTAAGAATAATTAAACGAAGAAAGTGAAGGGTAATTAAGTAAACCGTGAATGGTATGCAACATTGGTACTTCACCAATGACGATCAAGTTTCGATTAATAACGTAAGAACCTTAGTAAGCCGTGAAGAGAAAGAAGTTGGTAAGAACGATGTAAATTATAACGGCAAGCCGGAACCAATAATAACAAATCTAATACATGATTAGATTGAGAAGAAGGGTAAGATTCATTAGGAACCATGTATGTTCATTCATGACCTAATGTGGTATGTTATGTGATTATGTGTTGTAGAGACTATAAAGACTCAAAGAGAAAGTAATTTTACTATAGCAGACGCTGAAGGCAAATTTTTCTTATCGCTTGTCTAACCTTCGTGTTATCCAGGTTTCCAATAATTCATGTTATGAGACGCATGAATTGTTTTACGAAAGGGTCGATGCCGATTTTAACTCGGTTAGACTAATCTTAAAGATTGATTGATTTATTTACAAGTCTTTTAATATAGAATTGATAACTCTATCCTATGCCAATTGTTTGCTACAGATTCAAGGTAAGCCTGAGTATGAATAAACAGATGTATTTTACATTGATTATTCGATGGGCACGAAAGGTTGCCAAAACTTAAACGTACATACGTTTAAAGGATGTAGTGTTGATCAACGTAGAGTACTATAGGTTGATCACCTAAAAGTGCTCGTAAGCTATGCCGGACTTACGGACTTAGTGTCGGGTTGTCCTTTTCAAAAAAAGTATGAAATGCTCATGGCTTGAGATCGGAATTGATATTTTACTGAATATTGTGTTTGTAAAACGTTTTGAAGGAAAAGTGAAGTGCTATTTTGAATTATCGATAGTACTTCATAACTATTATTCAGTTATTGAAGATATACTATTCCTATGTTTCAAGCATGTCGTTTAAATGAAATTATTGTACTTGCTGAGCTTGTTATGCTCACTCTTGCTTGAACCATATGAATGCAGCTAAGACCGAACGGACCGAAAGATCCGGTAAGGATAAAGGGAAGGCTAAGGCAAACCTGTAGATTACCTATGTAATAGTATATGTTTGTAATGATAATATTTGATATTATGACAAGAACAAATGTAACGGTTATAAAGAACCTGGGGAATGTTAATATTATTTTGGAATATATATAAGACATATTCGTTCTTTTGAGGCATTTCAATTAAATATTTGTGTGAACTGTAGCACCGTGTAGCACCATATGTCGGGTTGAAAGATACCCGAATTTTGGGGCATCACAGACCCGAACCACATTATTGATTTAGAACCGGACGAGATAGCGGAAGATTTAATGTATGAAGAGGTATCTGTTAAAATCTTGGATAAAAAGGAACATATTCTACGCTACAAGGTTATACCTCAAGTCAAAGTTTTGTGAAAAAACCACGATGTTGAGGAAATGACCTGGGAATTAAAATCTGAAATGAAATCAAGGTATCCTCAACTCTTCGTCATACCAGGTACGTACACCAATTTCGAGGATAAAATTTCATAAGAAGGGGAGGTTGTAAGACCCCAACTTTTATGAATAAAGATTAATTTTTCTCTAAATATTATTTTGATTATTATGGTGTGGATTTGATATAATGTTATAGTTGTGGGTAATATTTACAAATTTTGTAAAGTAAGCAAGTTGTCATAAAATATTCGTTTGGTCGAAAAATATTCGTACGACGGCACAATTATTGGTGGACCCCACAACGGAATTACTGTCAGAGTTAGAAAATGACAGAAGTAACTTTTTATAAAAATAATGACAAAAGTTTTACCGTTAAACTGTTGAAATACCCGGTGGTAAAAGTATAGTAATATGCGTGGTTACATAGTAGCACACGATATTGTACAATATCTTTGATTATTGGTGCTTACGTGAGAAGTCACTCAGTTTTATTCAATTATTGCCACAGTAATTGCTGCATAGTATCTCACATTGTTGATTCAGTTATTGTCACAATATTTTATATTATTAAATCAATAATTGAGACGACAAAGTTATTCATATTCATATTATAATATTTGTATTATTGACGATGTCTAAAAAGTTCTGTTGAGGAAAGGAGTTTGGTCACCTAATTGCGCGCCAATAAAGAGAAATTCTTATCGGAAAGCCCCCTCTTTTCTGGGAATGATCTGTTTGTTAATATTGCGAGTTATAATATTAATGATGAATAAATGTTATTAAAAATGTGTTTTGTGAAGTCAAGTGAATTGAGATAAATAGAGGAGATTTTTATGAAGTATTTGTTGTAAGTTTGGCTTATTACATGGACCCCCACTTACCCATTTTTCAAAATCGTCGGTAGAAAGTTATCTCAATTTTTCTTATTACTTATATATATATATATATATATATATATATGAATTTTATTTTTTTATATAAAATATAATATATTATATTTTATTGCATAGTGTTTGTATAGTGCTGCATAGTAAATCAAAAAAATTTTCAGTCGAACGAATTCGACACTCGTGAATTTTTTTCCCTGTGCATCCGTGATATTTTTTCTAAATAGTATCCTTCCATTTTCCTATAAATATGATGCTTACTTTAGAAATGAAAATCATACCATAATCAAAGAATTCTTCTTCTATAATATTGAGTGTATTTCTTTAGAGTTTAAGAAAGCTTTGAGTGTAGAAAATAGTGCAAGTTTTCTTCAAGAATATCCCCGCCATACCAGTCAGAAATACTCTCTTTTTAAGGTAAGGTGTAGACCCCAACTTTTTAATGAATAAAATCAAATTTCCTCTATTTATTATTGTGAATAATAAGGTGTTAATTTGATATAATGCTTTGGTTATGGGTGAAATGTGCAAATTTTTCAAAATACGCAAGTGGTTATAAAATATTCATTTTTGTCGGGGAATATTCGTTTGGTCGTAGAATATTCTTTCTGTCGGGGAATATTCGTACGACGGCGCAACCATTTGTGGGCCCCATAACAGAATAACTGTCGAATGAAGAAAACGACAAAATTGAGTTTTTATAAATAACGGCGTAATCGTTACCGTTAATACCGTTGGAATACCCGGTTGATAAAGTAAAGTAATACGCGTTGTTGCATAGTAGCACACGGTATTGTACATAATTTTTTTCAATTATTGATTCTTACGTGAGAAGGCACTAGTCAATAATTGTTACAGTAATTACTGTTCAATATTTTATTTTATTGATTCAATAATTGTTGCGTTGATATTTTATATTATTGTTATTTTAATAATTGTCACTGCACAGTATCTCTATTATCAGATCAATAATTCATATTATTTGAATAATATTATTAGATAGCATTATTGGCAATGTCTAGAAAGTTCTGTCAAGGAGAGGTTTGGTCACCTAATTGCGCGTCAGTAAGGAGAAATCCTTATCGAAAAGCCCCCTCTTTCCTGGGAACTGCCTGGTTGTCATTATTGTGATTCTGTAATATTATTTGTGAATAATTAATTATTGATTTATATGATAAGAAAATATTTATTTGATGTGGATATAAATGATGGATTTATTTATGTGGTTATAAATGAAAAAGTTAATGTTGAGGTGTTTTATCAGTATTTTATCGGATTGGAGGTATTAAAAGATCAAATCAGTGTTCTTACAGTTTTATTGTGTGAGTTATAATATTTAATTCGACCGTTGGATCGTTGTGATTTTTGGATATGTCATACATATATAAGTTGAGTATATATCCACAAATTTTGAACCGTTAAAAATGAACGTATAATTTGTTATGAATTTTAAGAGGTGACTGATTCGGAGATTAGGTTTATAAATGATTTTGGTAGAAAATTTTAGAAATGGGTGGGCCCCACTTTTGGTTGTTGGGGAAGATGGCTAATTTTTGGTGGGTATAATAGTAGCAGGTAAAGCCATCAGGTTACAGGTCAAGTCTGCTTCGACGTGCTAACATTTTCCTATAAATAGAGGGCTAAGTTAGAATTGAAAATCACACCAGAATTCATAAGTTTTTTCTCTTTTTCTCTCTCTATTATCAAGTATTTTGTGAGTATTTAGATACTTGGTGAGTTTTTATTCATCAGTGCAAGTTTCCTTCATCGTCATATCTGATATCCAGTCAGAAGTGCTGCTCTTTTGAGGTAAGGGATAGTAAGGGATTTTAAGGGTTGTTATGTTTTTTAGTTTCATAATTTTTTTGACCTTCAAAAATTCTGGAAAAATTAGAAATGATAATTTGATGATTTTTCTTGATTGTGTCCAAAAATGGCGATTTTTGGATGTATAGATTAAGAGTTGTGAATTTTATGAGAAAAGACTATTTTAAAAGTAACCGCTTATAACTCCTTGTTATTAACTCCAAAATTGGTGAAATTTTTATTGAGAGTACATGTATATGATAGAAGTATACTCTATAAATTTCGGAATTTTTGGATAAAAGTACAATTTTTGATAAATATCTAAATATTCGGCTGTTTTGGCCATATGAAAAATAGTAAATAAATTTTAAAAATTCTGAGAAAAATATATGTTAATATGGAACTATATTCTACTAAATCTCATAAAAAAAAATTTGTTTGTATTGATTTGGTATTTTTCATGAAAATGGACTAGTTATGAGTAAATGAATTAAATACGTTAAGTGAAGTAAGAAAATTGAAAAATAGGATTTTATGGCTTGAGAATCCAATATGAGGTATATGCATATTTTTGATGAGGGTTTTGGTTATTAGTGATGAAATCTTATGCGTTTGGTAATTTAGGATGATTAAATGCATTATTTAGTAAAGTGTAAATAATTAAAATAAATTATTTATAAGTTTAAGAAATGTTATTCTTTTAATATCATTATACCGAAATATTGGTATGGATTTTATTGTGGAATTTCTACCTTTTTCATGTCGGAGTTACTATTCATGAGTTACTATTCACGAGTTATTATTCACATGGTACTATTCACGATAAAATTAGTTTCTTTTTCTGACCAAATTATCGTTGATTTATGAATCTTACTCTTAAAATTATATCCATGTTTTGATCATATTATTTTTATTATCATATATAACATTTTTATAACCCTGGTGAAGAAATTTCTCTTTGACTTGAGTGTAAAGATGGGTAGATTATTGGTATGATCGTGACTATGGGTTCTCTTTGGCTAGTAGTACAAAGTTGAATCATTGACTAGTATGATCATGACCATTGAATTTACAATTGAATATTTTTAGCTTAAGTGCAAAGGTGAATTGATCAACATGATTATAATTATGGTGTATATAAATTCTGAAATGATTATGTATTTTTTTCAGATATTAATATCTTTGGCCTATAGTGCAAAGATGAATTATTGATGAATATCTTTGGCTCGTAGTGCAAAGATAACCTGTTGTTGAATATCTTTGGCCCGTAGTGCAAAGATGAACTGTTGATGAATATCTTTGGCCGTGGTGCAAAGATGAATTTATTAGTATGATTATGAATAGGAACTGTGATTTTGTATAACCATGATCTTTGATGTTTCAGGTAAAGACAGGTGATAAAAATTATCTTTGTCCTGAGTGCGAAAAGGAATTTAGAATCACAATTATGATTATGAGTTATTCATATGATTGTGGACCAGAACTGTTGATTGATATTACAGGGATAAAAAATTATTGGGGGATTTTTAACATAGAGAAAATAATAGACTTTTTGGTCTGTTTGACTCTTCTAATGGATTACTCGTTCCGCTGCAACTATGGTTAAAATTTTTTATCATCTACCATATGTTCTAAATCTCTGATTTATTACTGTTGAAGGCTATTGATAATTTATTTATCTTTAGTCATGATATTCTTTACTGGGCTAGTTGAGCTCACCCTTGTGCTTCACAATTCCTTGCAGGTAATAAGAGTGTAGCTGGGTCGAGCAGGGGTAACAAGGGAATAGAACGGTGGTCTCTAGCTGTGGAGTTCTCCCTAAACAGTATAAAAAAGTGTGTTGTAAGACCCCAACTTATTATAAATAAAAACAAATTTCCTCTATTTATTATAATTAATAATAAGATATTAATTTGATATTATACTTTGGTTATGGGTGAAATGTGCAAATTTTACAAAATAAGCAAGTGGTTATAAAATAATCATTGTTGTCGGGGAATATTCGTTTGGTCGTGAAATATTCTTTTTGTCGGGAATATCCGTATGACGGCGCAGTCATTTGTGGGCCCCATAACGGAATAACTATCGAATGAAGAAAATGACAATCTTGAGTTTTTATAAATAACGGCGTAGTTGTTATCGTTAACACTGTTAGAATACCCGGTGGTTAAAATACAGTAATACGCGTAGTTGCACAGTAGCACACGATATTGCACAGTATAGTTGAATTATTGATTCGTACGTAAGAAGGCGCTACTCAATAATTATTACAGTAATTACTGTTCAATATTTTGTTTTATTGATTCAATAATTGATGCGTTGATATTTTATATTATTGTTGTTTCAATAATTGTCATTACACAGTATTTTATATTATCGGATCAATAATTCGTATTATTTGAATAATATTATTAGATAGCATTATTGGCAATGTCTAGAAAGTTCTGTCAAGGAGAGGTTTGGTCACCTAATTGCGCGCCAGTAAGGAGAAATCCTTATCGGAATGCCCCCTCTTTCCTGGAAACGGCCTGGTTGTCATAATTGTGATTCTGTAATTGTCATATTTGTGATTCTGTAATATTATTTTATAAATAACGGCGTAGTTGTTATCGTTAACACTGTTAGAATACCCGGTGGTTAAAATACAGTAATACGCGTAGTTGCACAGTAGCACACGATATTGCACAGTATAGTTGAATTATTGATTCGTACGTAAGAAGGCGCTACTCAATAATTATTACAGTAATTACTGTTCAATATTTTGTTTTATTGATTCAATAATTGATGCGTTGATATTTTATATTATTGTTGTTTCAATAATTGTCATTACACAGTATTTTATATTATCGGATCAATAATTCGTATTATTTGAATAATATTATTAGATAGCATTATTGGCAATGTCTAGAAAGTTCTGTCAAGGAGAGGTTTGGTCACCTAATTGCGCGCCAGTAAGGAGAAATCCTTATCGGAATGCCCCTCTTTCCTGGAAACGGCCTGGTTGTCATAATTGTGATTCTGTAATATTATTTGTGAATAATTAATTATTGATTTATATGATAAGAAAATATTTATTTTATGTGAAAATATTTATTTTATGTGGATATAAATGAAGAGATTTTTGCATAAGTTATTTGTTGAAAGTTTGACAATTATTTTGTCTGATAAAATATTTATTCAAATATATTATAATATAATATATATATATATATATATATATATATATATATATATACACACACACACACACACACACACACGGTCCGTCTCTAAAGCGAACCTTAAAGAGCGAACCAAAGACGAACCGTTGTCTTTGGTGTCTACGGCGACGGTTCGATCCGTCGCCATAGCCATGTAGTCTTTGGCGACGGGTCGAACCGTCGCCATAGACACCAAAGACGACGGTTCGTCTTTGGTTTGCTCTTTAAGGTTCGCTCTAGAGCCTCTCCGTATATATATATATATATATATATATATATATATATATATATATATATATATATATATATATAAGCATGTGGTTAATATTTGACTACTTTGTTTTGTATCATTGAAGTGGTGGGTGGAAAATGTTGTCTGCAAAATTTGTTATAAATGGTGGGCCTCATCAATTGTGAACTGAGATGTTAGGCATTGAAAAATGAGAAACCTGCCTTTACTTTCCCTTGTTTTTCAAAATTCGGTGCAGTAATTCTTTTGTTCCTCCATGTGTTGGTAACATAATTCCTCCATGGGACCACTTGGTTGGAAGGCTTGGTGAGAAATTTTGCTGGCAATTCTTTATTTTCAAAAGTTGTGGGTCTCACCCATTGAATTTCAGAGGTAGGTATATGTTAGGCTTTGAATTAAGCTCCAGCAAAGGTTTTGCAAAACATGTTTTCAAAAGAATGGGCCCTAGACTTTGGAAAATAATGAAGTTAGGCTGGTGAGTTAGGCGCATAAGCTTGTTTTTCCTCTGAGGTTCCAGTATAAATAGGGGGTAACCCCTCCTTCCTCATCACACGATTTCTAAATTCAGAAATTCTTATTCCATAGTATTGTGAGTATTTTTCTTGAGTATACGAATATTTTGAGGGAAGTTTTTCTACAAGATTTTCTCAGAATAATATTCGATATTCCAGTCAAATCTAGTTTCTACCAAGGTAAAGGATATTATTTTATTTCAATACTCGTAATGTGAGACCCCAAATTTTATGAATAAATATTTAATTTTTTCTCGAAATAATTTTTTTTTATATTATGGTGTGGATTTGATATAATAGTTATGGGTAGTATTTATAAATTTTGCAAAGTATGCAAGTTGTCATATTATATTCGTTTGGTCGGAGAATATTCTTTTTGTCGGGGAATATTTATACGACGGCACAATCATTGGTGGACAAGTATAGTCGTAGTTAGAAAACGACAAAATTATCTTTCTATAAAAATAACGGCTGAGGTGTTACCGTTAAAACCGTTAAAACTGTTGAACTACCCGGTAGTAAAAATACAGTAATACGCGTGGTTACATAGTAGCACACGGTATTGATTATTGATGCTTACGTGAGAAGTCACTCAGCTATACTCAATTATTGCTACAGTAATTGCTGCATCATATCTCTTAAATTATTGTCATAGTATCATCTTTATAATATGTTATATTATTAAATCAATAATTGAGACGTTGTGGTAAGTTTGGTTATTTTTATGGGGGGCCATATGTCATCATCTAAGAGTCTCTTCGTCAATAGTATTTACCTTGGTCAATAGTATTTACCTTGGTCAATAGTAATTACCTTCGTCAATAGTATTTACCTTGGTCAATAGTATTTACCTTGGTCAATTGTAATTACCTTCGTCAATAGTATTTACCTTGGTCAATATTAATTACTTTCGTCAATAGTAGTTGTCCCTTCAATATTACCAAGAGTCATTTGACCCTTCGTTAAGACCAAAAGTCATTTGACCCTTCGTTAAGACCAAGAGTCACCCTCAATTTTTCTATAAATAGAGGCCTAGGGCTTCATTATTTTTCCCGAATTCATTCAAGCTATAGAGAGAGAAAGTATAGAGAGAATAAGAGAGAGAGAGAATAAAAGTATTCTGCTACTTCACTTTTCCAATATCCAGTTCTTTTAAGGTAGGGAATATTATTTCTTTTATATTCATGAAGAGAACTTCTGTTATTCCATTCTTTATTATTCTGTTGGAATAACTTGTATATGCGATCTACCCTATACTTGGTGACATTCTTCTATTATTCTGTTAGAACATCCTGTCTGTGTGTTTTACACCGAACCTGGTTCCGTCTTTGTTATTATTCTGTTGGAACATCCTGTCTGTGTGTTTTACACCAGACCTGGTTCCGTCTTTATTATTATTCTGTCGGAATATCCTGTCTGTGTGTTTTACACCGGACCTGGTTCTATTATTTATTATTCTGTCGGAATATCCTGTCTATGCGTTTACGCCGGACCTGGTTCCATTATTTGTTATTCTGTTGGAATAACCTGTTTGTGCGGTCTATCGCATGCATGGTGATTTCTTTTGTTATTCCATTATTTATTATACTTAGTTGATTAAAACTTTGACTTCTATACTCCATAAAATTAGTGTAATATCCTTGACATTTGCGCTTCATCTAGTATCTATTCATGAAAATATTCTCCTGATCAGTCTTGAAGTTTACTCCACAAAGCAGTATCATGTTGACAATTTGGACGTTATTAATTCCTGGATAAATTAATTCTTGAACTTGTTTTATTGAATTCTTATATCATTGCCATCATCCTCATGTTTATATTCTGTTGAAAGTCATCTGTGGCCTGTAGTGTATAGATGGACTTGGTATGATTATGACCAGGGATTATTCGGTGTAATCATGACCGTAATGTTACAAATGATGTGATAAAAGTCCTCATTGGCCCGTAGTGCATTGATGGACAGTTGTTGGCATGATCATTACCATTAATAAATACACGAATATCCTTGGCCGTAGTGCAGGGGTGATTCGATGATGTGGATTATTTTATTAAACTGAGTCCCAACGATAACAGTGTTGAAAAACCTTTTAAATCATAAAAGATAGTAGAGTTTATTTTCTACTTGACTCTTTTAATGGATTGCTTGTTCCGCTGCAGTTAAACTTGATGTCTATTATATTTTATCAGTTTAACATTGTTGAAGGCTAATGATAATTTATTCTGCATTATCTTAGTCATAATATTTCTTACTGGGCTAGTTGAGCTCACCCTTTCTTTCACTGTTCTCTTCAGGAAATGAGAACGTAGATGGGGCAAGTTGGGGAACGGAGTGATGGTCCGAATGATAGTATTAGTTAGTAGTCCTCACTATTCTATGTAAAAGTGTGTTAATAAATGTAATGAGGACTCCTTTTGAGTATGAATACTCTCTAGAAGATAATATTTGTATTCAAACTCACAGTTTATGTTTTGTCGTATTGTACACGACAATTATATTAGTAAGTTGTATTTGTATTCTGTACTATGTATCTGACGACCCAAGATGGGTGATGTATACCTAATTTTGGGGGCGTCACAGTTGGTATCAGAGCTTAGGGATATGATCCCTGGCTAGGATGTGAGAATAGAACTAGGAGGGGAAAGACGGGGAATTCCTTCGCTAGTATGACCTACCTAAGTTTATTTGGTATTTAATTGGTCGGTCAAAGTATATGGATAATATGTTATATGTTAATTAACCCTTGTTTTGTTGCAGTATTTGCA
The DNA here is from genome assembly GCA_016801055.1 of Panax notoginseng. Lineage (NCBI taxonomy): Eukaryota > Viridiplantae > Streptophyta > Magnoliopsida > Apiales > Araliaceae > Panax > Panax notoginseng. Next base: position 121,128,046 of record CM029022.1, read on the forward strand.
AATGGCATCCGAAAATATTGAGATAAACAATGAAGCACATGAGACCATTGAATCACCAACGATCAATGCTCAGGGTAATGTGCAACCAGAGGACAATAATCCTCATGAAAATAATAACACCGATGAAATGGTGAATGATGGGATGGTCAGAGACTTTATGCAATTCATGCAACAACAAAATAACTCTCGGATGGTCACCGCTAAGCAGTTCAAGGAGCAATTCATGCAACAACGGGCGAGAGCGGCTCCTATCCAAAATGAAGGAGGAAACAATGACAACCCACGGTTAGTCACCGCTAAGCAATTCAAGGAGCTAGGACCACCGGAGTTTTTGGGAAAGCCAGAACCACTTAAGGCGGAGACGTGGTTAAAGCAGATCACCAAGATATTTGATGTCTTGGGATGCTCCGAGGAGCAAAAGGTTCCCTTTGACACTTTTATGTTGCGTGAAGAGGCAGATTACTGGTGGGAATCTGTAAAACGTACCCAGCCTGACGCACTCAAGATGTCTTGGGAGAAGTTCCAAGAATTGTTCAATGACAAGTACTTTCCCGAAAGTATTCGTCACATGAAGGAGGTGGAATTTATCAAGTTGGAGCAAAACAACATGACCGTGTCGCAGTACGAAGCCAAGTTTGCCGAGTTGTCCCGATTTGCATCCCACTTGGTGGATAATGAAGAGAGAATGACGCGGATGTTTTTAAGAGGTTTGAAACCGGAGATACGTCAACATCTTATTTCTCATAAACTGTGTTTGTATTAAGATGTTGTGAATAGGGCTCAGTTAGTGGAGCGCAATAATGAGTCAACGCAACCAAAAGAGAGCAGTCGACAAAATGATAAAATCCCAGTGAAAACAGTCATCGAAGCGGTGACAGCAAGCGTGGAGGGAATCAACAGGCCAGAAATGGTAACCACTTCGGTGGTAATCAGGGCCAAAACAATAAGAATGGTCATTTCAAGAAGAGGAGATTCAACAATGATGGAAAGATGTCAGCACCAGCACCCGTTGTTAAGGAAGGAGAACGACCACCTATCATATGTTTCAAATGCGGAGGGGAGGGGCACATCAGTCCAAACTGCACGATGCCGTCTAAAGCATGCTATAATTGTGGAAGAGAAGGTCACTTAGCCCGATTTTGTCGTTCATCGAAGATAAGTTCAGATAGGATGGAGACACCAAAGGCCGTCCCAGAAAAGCCAAAGCCAGTAGTTTAAGAGAAAGCATTTTTTTCGTGACGAGGAACCTGAATAAAATTATCACGGGTATGTTAGTCATACACTCTTGCGAAGTCTATACCGTGTTAGATACCGGTTCTACTCACTCTTTTATTTCACCTAGTTGTGTTCAATGTTTGAAGTTAACTCCGGAGAACTTAGACTTTGATATGTCTGTTTAAACTCAATTGAGAGAAATCTTCGTTACCTCCACTATTTATAAATCTTGTTCAAATCAACACTTTCATGTTAACTGTCAATCTTATCTCTTTGGAAATGCTTGCCTTTGATGTGATTTTAGAAATCGATTGGTTAACTACTCATCATGCTTCTCGTAAGGTGGTTAACTTTCATATTCCTAACCAACCTGTTATGCGAATTCAAGTAACCAAACTACTAAAGTCAATCATTGTCATATCAAGCCATAAATAAAGAGCCCCGATCCTTTCGCTGATGACTTCCTTGTGTGGAATGCACCGAAGCCAGACTTTTTGAAGGCAACGTTGTGAATAACGGTGACAAGTTGATAGGTATCAATGTGACGTGCAATCCAAGTCTTGGATGAGGGTCACAGTTTTGAACGATATTTCTATTCTTAATAAATTTCTTGACGTATTCTTGAAGACTTCTTAGCCTACCCCAGAGCGTAAAATTGAATTTTGTATTGACCCCAGTACAAAACCCATTTCTTAAACCCTCAAATATTTCTTCAACTAAAACGAACGTAACATGCGCCAAAGACGTTGGCTCGAGCTGTTGAAGATTACGATCGCACCATTCAATATCATTGTGGAAGAACGAACGTGGTAACTGACGTGTTGAGTAGAAGATCGTATGTGTTTACAAGTGCGATGTTGTTAAAACAAAGACTCATTTCGTATAACTTACAAATGACGAAGATAGAGTTAAAGACTCGAGGGACCCATATGAAGATAACGAATATACGAGTAAAATCGACTTTAATCGATAACGTTAAAGTCGTTCAAGCTACACACCAGGAGCTGATGAATGTGAAGAAGAAGGTTCAAGAGGGCGTTATTCTAGAAGCACGAATTGACAAAGGGAGGAAATCTCAACTCTCGATTTAATTGGCCCATTTGAAATCCTCGATGAAGTAGGAACTGTGGCCTATAGACTCGTTTTACCGCCAAGTATGTTGCGTGTTCAGAATATTTTTTTTTACGTATCAATGTTACGTAAATATGTGGACGACCCGAACGACATTATTAATTTAGAACCGGACGAGATAGCGAAAGATTTAACGTATGAGGAGATACATGTTAACATCTTGGATAAGAAGGATCATATTCGATGCTTAAAGGTTATACCTTAAGAGTTAGAATTTAAAGTGAAGTCAAGGTATCCTCATATGTTCGGCATACCAAGTACGAACGTAAATTTCGATGGCGAAATTCCATAAGAAGGGGAGATTGTGAGACCCCAAATTTTATGAATAAATATTTAATTTTTTCTTGAAATAAATTTTTTTTATATTATGGTGTGGATTTGATATAATAGTTATGGGTAGTATTTATAAATTTTGTAAAGTATGCAAGTTGTCATATTATATTCGTTTGGTCGGGGAATATTCTTTTTGTCGGGGAATATTTGTACGACGGCACAATCATTGGTGGACCCCACAACAGAAGTATAGTCGTAGTTAGAAAACGACAAAATTATCTTTCTATAAAAATAACGGCTGAGGTGTTACCGTTAAAACCGTTAAAACTGTTGAACTTCCAGGTAGTAAAAGTACAGTAATACGCTTGGTTGCACAGTAGCACCCGGTATTGATTATTGATACTTACGTGAGAAGTCACTCAGCTATACTCAATTATTGCTACAGTAATTGCTGCATCATATCTCTTAAATTATTGTCATAGTATCATCTGTATAATATGTTATATTATTAAATCAATAATTGAGACGTTGTGGTAAGTTTGGTTATTTTTATGGGGGGCCATATGTCATCATCTAAGAGTCTCTTCGTCAATAGTATTTACCTTGGCAATAGTATTTACCTTGGTCAATAGTAATTACCTTCGTCAATAGTATTTATCTTGGTCAATAGTATTTACCTTGGTCAATAGTAATTACCTTCGTCAATAGTATTTACCTTGGTCAATAGTAATTACTTTCGTCAACAGTAGTTGTCCCTTCAATATTACCAAGAGTCATTTGACCCTTCGTTAAGACCAAGAGTCATTTGACCCTTCGTTAAGACCAAGTGCCACCCTCAATTTTTCTATAAATAGAGGCCTAGGGCTTCATTATTTTTCACGAATTCATTCAAGCTATAGAGAGAGAAAGTATAGAGAGAATAAGAGAGAGAGAATAAAAGTATTCTGCTACTTCACTTTTCCAATATCCAGTTCTTTTAAGGTAGGGAATATTATTTCTTTTATATTCATGAAGAGAACTTCTGTTATTCCATTCTTTATTATTCTGTTGGAATAACCTGTATACGCGGTCTACCCTATACTTGGTGACATTCTTCTATTATTCTGTTGGAACATCCTGTCTGTGTGTTTTACACCGGACCTGGTTCCGTCTTTGTTATTATTCTGTTGGAACATCCTGTCTGTGTGTTTTACACCGGACCTGGTTCCGTCTTTATTATTATTCTGTCGGAATATCCTGTCTGTGTGTTTTACACCGGACCTGGTTCCATTATTTATTATTCTGTCGGAATATCCTGTCTGTGTGTTTTACACCGGACCTGGTTCCATTATTTATTATTCTGTCGGAATATCCTGTCTGTACGTTTACGCCGGACCTGGTTCCATTATTTGTTATTCTGTTAGAATAACCTGTTTGTGCGGTCTATCGCATGCATGGTGATTTCTTTTGTTATTCCATTCTTTATTATACTCAGTTGATTAAAACTTTGACTTCTATACTCCATGAAATTAGTGGAATATCCTTGACATTTGCACTTCATCTAGTATCTATTCATGAAAATATTCTCCTGATCAGTCTTGAAGTTTACTCCACAAAGCAGTATCATGTTGACAATTTGGACGTTATTAATTCCTGGATAAATTAATTCTTGAACTTGTTTTATTGAATTCTTATATCATTGCCATCATCCTCATGTTTATATTCTGTTGAAAGTCATCTGTGGCCTGTAGTGCATAGATGGACTTGGTATGATTATGTCCAGGGATTATTCGGTGTAATCATGACCGTAATGTTACAAATGATGTGATAAAAGTCCTCATTGGCCCGTAGTACATTGATGGACAGTTGTTGGCATGATCATTACCATTAATAAATACACGAATATCCTTGGCCGTAGTGCAGGGGTGATTCGATGATGTGGATTATTTTATTAAACTGAGTCCCAGCGATAACAGTGTTGAAAAACCTTTTAAATCATAAAAGATAGTAGAGTTTATTTTTTACTTGACTCTTTTAATGGATTGCTTGTTCCGCTGCAGTTAAACTTGATGTCTATTATATTTTATCAGTTTATCATTGTTGAAGGCTAATGATAATTTATTCTGCATTATCTTAGTCATAATATTTCTTACTGGGCTAGTTGAGCTCACCCTTTCTTTCACTGTTCTCTTCAGGAAATGAGAACGTAGATGGGGCAAGTTGGGGAACGGAGTGATGGTCCGAATGATAGTATTAGTTAGTAGTCCTCACTATTCTATGTAAAAGTGCGTTAATAAATGTAATGAGGACTCCTTTTGAGTATGAATACTCTCTAGAAGATAATATTTGTATTCAAACTCACAGTTTATGTTTTGTCGTATTGTACACGACAGTTGTATTAGTAAGTTGTATTTATATTCTGTACTATGTATCTGACGACCCAAGATGGGTGATGTATACCTAATTTTGGGGGCGTCACACGTAAGAAATATTATTTTCTTTCATACTCCATAGTATGGAAGGGATATTATTTCATTTCATATTCTCTAAATTTGAACTTACTATGGTAAGTATTGCTTCTATAATTCCTGAAATGATTAGAAATTTCGTTTCATCTAATATCATTTTATAGGAATATTGGTCTGAACTTTTTATCAAATTTGAAACTTTTCATGACCTGGTACTGTTCACGGGTACTGTTCACAGTTACTATTCATGGGTACTGTTCACGAGTACTGTTCACAGTTACTGTTCATGGGTACTGTTCACAAAAGAAAAAAAATTATATTTTTTTTCTTCCAAGTTATCTGTTGTGACCCTTATTCTTGAAATTAAATCCATGTTTTGATCTTCATTCTTGAATTTTACTCCACTATAGTTTATTATGGAGTATTATTAAACTTGGATAAACTGAAATATGAATCCCTAATATTTGTCCTTCTGTCTCACTAGATTCGTTCTTTAAAATATTTTTTATCATCCTTAGTCCTAAATGATGATATTACTGAATATCTTTAGCCCGTAGTGCAAAGATGAATGATTAACTGATGAATATCTTTGGCTCGTAGTGCAAAGATGAACAGGTGTTGAGATGAACATGACGGACTGGTGATACAAATGAATATCTTTGGCCTGTAGTGCAAAGATGAATATTTGATTAAAGATGTATATTAATTGTTGTTACAGGGAAAAAATATTGATGATAGATTTTTAAATCTTGGAAGATAGTAGAATTCATTCTCTACGTGACTCTTCTAATGGATTGTTGTTTTCGCTGTTGATCTAAAACTTGTTGTCTATTATATTTTATCAGATTTTTCCTGTTGAAGACTAATGATAATTTGTTGTATATTATCTTAGTCATAATATTCTTTATTGGGCTAGTTGAGCTCACTATTTTCCTTTTTGTTCCATTTTTCTTCCCAGGAGGTAAGAACAGAGCAGGAACTAGCCGGGGTATGGAGTAATGGTTCAGGATAGATGTATTAGTAGTCCTCATAATTTTGTAAAATAGTGTATCAATAATTGTAATGAGGACTCCTTTCGAGTTTGCATACTCTCTATTAGACTATATCTGTATTCAAACTCACAGTATATGTGTTGTCGTATTTTGCACGACAATTATATTATGAAGTTGTATTTATTTCTGTACCATGTATTTGGCCACTCAGAATGGGTGATGTATACCTATTTTGGGGGCGTCACAGTTGGTATCAGAGCTTAGGGATATGGTCTCTGGCGGAGATCGGAGAATAGAACTAGGAGGGGAGAGATGAGTAAATCCTTCGCTAGTGTATCCTACCTAAGCTTATTTGTTGGTCGGTCATAATATATGGATCTTATGTGATATGTTAATTTGTTTAATTAACCCTTGTTTTATGGAAGTATTTAAGAATGACTACTGAGAACGTTAATAATGGAGTGTATGAGACTGTGGAACAACCTTTAGTCACAAACCAGGAGAATGTGCAACAGGAAGGCAATATTTCTCCTGTAAACAACACTACCGAGCAAACTATGAATGATTGAATGTTTAGGAGTTTTTTGCAGTTCATGCAAAACCAGACGAGGGAGACTCGTGCACAAAATACGGGTGGAAATGCTAGCAATGCGCGGCTTGTCACAACCAAACAGTTCAAAGAGTTGGGACCACCAGAATTTAAAGGAAAGCCGGATCCGATCATGGCGAAAACGTGGGTCAAGCAAATTACCAAGATATTTGATGTCTTGGGATGCACGGAGGAACAGAAGGTTCCATTCGCCACCTTTATGTTCCGCGGTGAGGCAGACTACTGGTGGGAGCCTGTGAAGCGTACCCAGCCAGCCGCACTCAGCATGTCTTGGGATACATTTCAGAAACTATTCAATGACAAGTACTTTCTTAAAAGTATTCGTCATATGAAGGAGGTGGAGTTTATCAGACTGGAACAAAACAACATGACGGTGTCCCAGTATGAGGCGAAGTTCGCTGAGTTATCCAGGTTTGCACCTCATTTGGTAGAGAATGAGGAACGGATGACAAGGATGTTTATGAGAGGTCTAAAACCCGAGATTCGGCAATACCTTATCTCTCATAAATTTTCTCTATATTCAGATGTTGTCAACAGGGCTCAATTATTAGAGCGAGATAGTGAGTATGTTCAACCGAGGGACCACAACCAGGGTCATACCGGTGACAGCAGTCATCAGAGCGATGATAACTAACGAGGAGGGAAAAATATGAACAAAGGCGGTAACCACTTGGGCGGTCATCGTGGCCATGATAATAGGAGAGGTGAGTCAAGTGGAAATTTCAGAAAGAGGAGATTCAACAATGACGGGAAGACATCAGCAGCAGCACCAGCACCAACAACAAATTCTAGGGGAGGAGAACGACCGCCAGTTAGATGTTACAAATGTGGGAAAGAGGGACATATCAGCCCAAACTGTCCACAACAATCCAAGGTATGTTACAACTGTGAAAAGGAAGGCCACATAGCTCGAGATTGTTTTGTAGCAAAATCAAGTTCAACGGGGATGGTGACTCCAAGGGCTGTCCCGGATAAGTCAAAATTAGCGGTTCCTGGAAGAGCGTTTGTCGTGACTGGCCAAAACATGAGGAACCCGAACGAGGTGATCACGGGTAAGCTAATCTTGAACTCTTGCGAAGTTTATACCTTACTAGATACCGGTTCTACCCATTCTTTTATCTCTCCTGCTTGTGCTCAACGTTTAAACTTGACTCCGGAGAAATTAGACTTTGACTTATTTGTTGAAACTCCGTTGGGTGAAACTTTCGTTACATCTACAGTTTATAAATCTTCCATGATCCAAGTTGGCACTATCACATTACCTGTTGATCTTATATCTTTAAAGATACTTACTTTTGATGTGATTTTAGGAATTGATTGGTTAACCACTCATCATGCTAAAATTGATTGTTTTCGTAAGGTTGTTAGTTTTTATATTCCTAACCAACCTGTCATACGAATTCAAACTACTAAACCACTAAAATCAGTCACTGTCATATCAAGCCACAAAACTATTCGTTTATTGAAAGACGGATGTCAAGCTTTCTTAGCCCATGTGATGGATTTGAACAAAGATAAGTCAGATTTGAATAATATTTCTGTTGTTAGAGAATTTCCCAATGTATTTCCTGAAGAACTTCCCGGTCTACCCCCAGAACGTGATGTTGAATTCTTTATTGACCTTGAATCGGGTACAAAACCCATTTCTAAAATCCCATATCAAATGGCTCATATTGAACTTTAGGAGTTAAAAGTCCAACTAAAGGAATTGTTAGACATCGGTTTCATTCGTCCTAGTACATCTCCTTGGGGTGCTCCTGTTTTATTCGTAAAGAAGAAAGACGGAAGTATGCGACTTTGTATTGACTACCGAGAATTAAACCATGTCACCATCAAGAATAGGTATCTGCTATCTCGCATTGATGACCTGTTCGACCAGTTGTAAGGAGCACAATTCTTTTCAAAAATCGACATTCGTTCTGGATATCATCAGCTGAAGATTAAAACTGAGGATATTCCAAAGACTACCTTCAGAACTCGGTACGGGCATTATGAATTCTTAGTAATGTCTTTTGGATTGACTAATGCTCCAGCTGCTTTCATAGATATAATGAACCGAGTATTCATGGAATATTTGGATTAGTTCGTTGTTGTCTTTATTGATGACATCCTCATCTATTCCAAAAGCCGTGAAGATCATGAGCACCATTTGAAGCCGATACTTGAAAGGCTTCGTGAAAACAAGCTTTATGCCAAGCTGAAGAAATGCGAGTTCTGGCTTGAGGAAGTAGCATTCCTTGGGCACGTGGTGTCAAAACATGGAGTATCTGTTGACCCGACAAAGATTGAAGCAATTCAAAGTTGGGAGCAACCGAAGTTGGTGACCGAAGTACTTAACTTTCTGGGCTTAGCTGGTTATTATCGGAGATTCGTGGAAAGATTTTCTCGAATCGCTACTCCATTAACTCAGCTGACTCGGAAAGATACAAAATTCGTATGAAGCGAAGAATACGAGAAGAGTTTCCAATAGCTCAAAAGGAGACTCATTTCGGCACCTATTCTGGTAATACCATCTGGTACGGATGGATTTGTTATCTACAGCGATGCTTCAGGCAAAGGGTTAGGATGTGTTCTCATACAACATGGGAAAGTCATAGCCTATGTGTCACGACAACTCAAAGAATATGAGAAGAATTATCCTACTCATGATCTGGAGTTGGCAGCAGTCGTATTCGCGTTGAAAATTTGGAGACACTACTTGTATGGGGAGAAAGTGGAGATTTATACGGACCATAAAAGCCTCAAATACTTCTTCACCCAAAAAGAACTCAACATGCGGCAACGACGTTGGCTTGAACTATTGAAAGATTACGATCACACTATTCAATATCATCCTGGAAAAGTGAACGTAGTAGCTGACACATTGAGTGGAAGATCATATGCGAGTACGAGTGCAATGTTGTTAACACAAAGGTCCATTTTGTACGACTTGCAAAGGATGGAGGTAGAATTAAAGACTCCAGGGACCCATATGATGATGGCGAATATACGAGTAGAACCGACTTTAATCGATAAAGTTAAAGCTGCTCAAGCTACGGACCTGGGGCTAATATGTATGAAGAAGAAAGTGCAAGAAGGATCTATTCCATAAGCAAGAATAGATGAAGAAGGAATACTTCGAGTCAACTCCAGACTTTGCGTTCCTAACGATTCTGACTTGAAGCATAGAATCATGATGGAGGCACACAACACACCGTTTGCAATCTATCCTAGGAGTACCAAAATGTATCAAGATGTTCGACATACATTTTGGTGGAATAATATGATGAGAGAGATCTCGGAGTTTATCTCGAGGTGTTTAACTTGTCAACGAGTAAAGGCTGAACATTAAGTGCCGAAGGGTCCATTACAACCACTTGAGATTCTGAAATGGAAGTGAGAACACATTACTATGAATTTCGTTACAGGTCTTCCCAAAGTATCTCAAGGCATAGATGTGATTTGGGTTATTATTGATAGATTAACCAAGTCTGCCCATTTTTTGCCTATACGTGAGACTTATTTCCTTGAACGTCTTTCTAGTATGTACGTAAATAAGATTGTAAGATTGCATGGCATGCCAGTATCCATAGTTTCGGATCGTGACCTAAGATTCACTTCACAATTTTGGGTTAGCTTGTAGAAGGCTATGAGCACGGATTTACGATTTAGTTCAGCATACCATCCTCAAACGGACGGACAATCAGAGAGGACTATTCAAACTCTTGAAGATCTATTAAGACTCTGTGTCCTAGATTTCAAAGGGAGTTGGGATAAGTACCTATCATTGGTGGAATTCTCCTACAACAACAGTTATCAAGCAAGTATAGGCATGACTCCATTCGAGGCATTGTATGAAAGAAAATGTCGCTCTCCAGTATGCTAGGACGAGGTGGGAGAAGCAACGTTGTTGGGACCAGAATTAGTATGCATGACTATAGAAAAGATCCAAATGATTCGACAACGTATTCAAACCTCACAAGATCGACAAAAGAGTTATGTTAATCTTCATAAAAAGGACGCGGAGTTTAATATTGGAGATCATGTACTGTTACGTGTTGCTCCATGGAAGGGAGTTACAAGATTTGGGAAGAGAGGAAAGCTCAATCCACGATTTGTTGGTTCATTTGAAATTCTTGACCGAATAGGAAATGTGGCCTATAGACTCGCATTACCTCCAAGTATGTCTCGTGTTCATAATGTTTTTCACATATCTATACTTCGTAAATATGTTAAAGACCCGAACCACATTATTGAGTTAGAACCAGATGAGATAACCGAAGATTTAACGTACGAGGAGGTACCTGTTAAGATCTTGGATAGGAAAGAGCATGTCCTACGCACCAAGGTTATACCACAAGTCAAGATTTTGTGGAGAAACCATGCTATTGAAGAAATAACCTGGGAGTTGGAATCGAAAATGAAAGCAAGGTACCCTCACCTGTTCGAAACACTAGGTACATACGTCAATTTCGAGGACAAAATTTCATAAGGAGGGGAGGTTGTAAGACCCCAACTTATTATAAATAAAAATAAATTTTCTCTATTTATTATTGTGAATAATAAGGTATTAATTTGATATTATACTTTGGTTATGGGTGAAATGTGAAAATTTTGTAAAATAAGCAAGTGGTTATAAAATAATCATTGTTGTCGGGGAATATTCGTTTGGTCGTGGAATATTCTTTTTGTCGAGAATATCCGTACGACGACGCAGTCATTTGTGGGCCCCATAACGGAATAACTATCGGATGAAGAAAACGACAAGCTTAAGTTTTTATAAATAACGACGTAGTTGTTACCGTTAACACTGTTGGAATACCCGGTGGTTAAAATATAGTAATACGCGTAGTTGCACAGTAGCACACGGTATTGCGCAGTATAGTTGAATTATTGATTCATACGTAAAAAGGCGCTACTCAATAATTGTTACAGTAATTACTGTTCAATATTTTGTTTTATTGATTCAATAATTGCTGCGTTGATATTTTATATTATTGTTGTTTCAATAATTGTCATTGCATAGTATTTTCTATTATCGGATCAATAATTCGTATTATTTGAATAATATTATTAGATAGCATTATTGACAATGTCTAGAAAGTTCTGTCAAGGAGAGGTTTGGTCACCTAATTGCGCGCCAGTGAGGAGAAATTCTTATCGGAAAGCCCCCTCTTTCTTGGGAACGGCCTGGTTGTCATAATTGTGATTCTGTAATATTATTTGTGAATAATTAATTATTGATTTATATGATAAGGAAATATTTATTTTATGTGGAAATATTTATTTTATGTGGATATAAATGAAGAGATTTTTGCATAAGTTATTTGTTGAAAGTTTGGCAATTATTTTGTCCAATAAAATATTTATTCAAATATATTATAATATATTATAATTGTTCATGTAAGACCCCAACTTATTAATGAATAAAATCAAATTTTCTCTAAATATTATTGTGAATAATAAGGGGTTAATTTGATATAATACTTTGGTTATGGGTGAAATGTGCAAATTTTGCAAAATAAGCAAGTGGTTATAAAATATTTATTTTTGGTCGGTGAATATTCGGTTGGTCGTGGAATATTCTTGCTGTCGGGGAATATTCGTACGACGACGCAGCCTTGTGTGGGCCCCATAACGGAAAGCGATTGGAGGAAGAAAACGACAAGTATAAGTTGTTTATAAATAACGGCGTAGTTGTTACCGTTAATACTGTTGGAATACCCGGTGGTTAAAATACAGTAGCACACGGTATTGCACCAATTATTGATTCTTACGTAAGAAGGCACTACTCAATAATTGTTACAGTAGTTATTATTCAATATTTTATTTTATTGATTCAATAATTGCTGCGTTGATATTTTATATTATTGTTGTTTCAATAATTGTTGCTGCACAGTATTTTCATTTATCAGATCAATAATTCATATTATTTGAATAATATTATTAGATAACATTATTGGCAATGTCTAGAAAGTTCTGTCTAAGGAGAGGTTTGGTCATCTAATTGCGCGCCAGTAAGGAGAAATCCTTATTGGAAAGCCCCCTCTTTCCTGGGAACGGCCTGGTTGTCATAAATGTGATTCTGTAATATTATTTGTAAATAATTAATTATTGATTCATATGATAAGGAAATATATATTTTATGTGGATATAAATGAGGGATATATTTTTGTGGTTAAAAATGAAGGAGTTAATGTTGAGGTTTTTGTCAGTATTTTTGTCGGAATGGAGGTATTAAAAATCAGGGTTTTTGAGATAGTTTGCGGGGGTTATAATTTTTAATCCGACCGTTGGATCGTGATAATTTTTGGATATGTTATACATATATAAGTTGAGTATATGTCCACAAATTTTGAACCGTTAAAAATGAACGTATGATTTATTACGAATTTTACAAGATGACTGGTTCAGAAATTGTTGAATTTTCGGAGTTTATCATTTTGGTGGAAAATTCTAGAATTGGTGGGCCCCACTTGTGGTTGGTGAAGAAATGTGCTGAATTATATTTCAAATGTGGTAGGTGGGAATAGTAGCAGGTAAAGCCATCAGGTTGCAGGTCAAACCTACCAAAATTTTCCTATAAATAGAGGGCTAAGTTAGAATTGAAAATTACACCAGAAACAAGTTTTCTCTCTTTCTCTCTCTAGATTATTGAGTGTATTTTGTGAGTATTTAGATACTTTGAGAGTTTCTATTCATCAGAGCAAGTTTCTTTCAGCCTTATACCGGTATTCCGACCAGAAGTACTGATATTTTGAGGTAAGGGATATTATTTTCTTCTTAATGATATTATTTTCTTCAATATCATTATGCTGAAATATTGATATGAGTTTTTATCAAATTTGGAACTTTTTGTGTCGGGGGTTACTATTCACGTATACGGCACTATTCACGTATACGGCACTATTCACGAATACGGCACTATTCACCGAAAAATAAAATTTTCCCTTTTTGTCCAAGATGTCTATTATGGTTACTATCTTTGATTGTATCCATGTTTTGATCTTTATTTTTGAATTCTGCTTCACAATTGATTATTATGAAGTATTATTGATCTTGGATAAACTGTTATACGAATCCCTACTATTTGTCCTTCTGTCTCATTGGATTCGTTCTCTTTAAGATATTTTTCATCATCCTCAGTCCTAAATGATGATACAAATGAATATCTTTGGCCTGTAGTGCAAAGATGTATAATTACTTGATGAATATCTTTGGCCTGTAGTGCAAAGATGAACAGGTGTTGAGATGAACATGACCGACTGATGATACAAATGAATATCTTTGGCCTGTAGTGCAAAGATGAATATTTGGTTAAAGATGATTATTAATTGATGTTACAGGGATAAAATATTGATGATGGACTTTTAAATCTTAGAAGATAGTAGAATTCTTTCTCTACTTGACTCTTCTAATGGTTTGTTGTTTCCGCTGCAGTTGTTGATCTAAAACTTGTTGTCGATTATATTTTATCAGATTTTTCCCTGTTGAAGACTAACGATAATTTGTTGTATATTATCTTAGTCATAATATTCTTTACTGGGCTAGTTGAGCTCACCCTTTTCCTTTTTGTTCCATTTTTCTTCTCAGGAGGTGAGAACATAGCAGGATCTAGTCGGGGTATGGAGTGATGGTTCTAGAAAGATGTATTAGCAGTCCTCACTATTTCTGTAAAATAGTGTTTGAATAATTGTAATGAGGATTTATTTGAGTGTGAATATTGTCTAGAAGACAATATTTGTATTTAAACTCACAGTATGTGTTGTCGTATTTTGCACGACAATTGTATTATTGAAGTTGTAGTTTGCTTTCTGTACCATGTATTTGGCGACTCAGAATGGGTGTTGTATACCTATTCTGGGGGCGTCACAGTTCAAATAATATTATATATATATATATATATATATATATATATATATATATATATATAAGCATGTGGTTAATATTTGAGTACTTTGTTTGTATCATTGAAGTGGTGGGTGGAAAATGTTGTCTGCAAAACTTGTTATGAATGGTGGGCCTCATCAATTGTGAACTGAGATGTTAGGCACTGAAAAATGAGAAACCTGCCTTAACTTTCCCTTGTTTTTCAAAATTCGGTGCAGGAATTCTTTGGTTCCTCCATGTGTTGGTAACATAATTCCTCCATGGGACCACTTGGTTGGAAGGTTTGGTGAGAAATTTTGCTGGCAATTCTTTATTTTCAAAAGTTGTGGGTCTCACCCATTGAATTTGAGAGGTAGGTATATGTTAGGCTTTGAATTAAGCTCCAGCAAAGGTTTTGCAAAACATGTTTTCAAAAGAATGGGCCCTAGACTTTGGAAAATAATGAAGTTAGGCTGGTGAGTTAGGCGCATAAGCTTGTTTTTCCTCCGAGGTTCCAGTATAAATAGGGGGTAACCCCTCCTTCCTCATCACACCATTTCTAAATTCAGAAATTCTTATTCCATAGTATTATGAGTATTTTTCTTGAGTATACGAATATTTTGAGGGAAGTTTTTCTACAAGATTTTCTCAGAATAATATCCGATATTCCAGTCAAATCCAGTTTCTACCAAGGTAAAGGATATTATTTTATTTCAATACTCGTAAGAAATATTATTTTCTTTCATACTCCATAGTATGGAAGGGATATTATTTCATTTCATATTCTCTAAATTTGAACTTACTATGGTAAGTATTGCTTCTATAATTCCTGAAATGATTAGAAATTTCACTTCATCTAATATCATTTTATAGGAATATTGGTCTGAACTTTTTATCAAATTTAGAACTTTTCATGATCGGGTACTGTTCACGGGTACTGTTCACAGTTACTATTCACGGGTACTGTTCACAGTACTGTTCACAAAAGAAAAAAAATTATACTTTTTTTCTTCCAGGTTATCTTTTGTGACCCTTATTCTTGAAATTAAATCCATGTTTTGATATTCATTCTTGAATTTTACTCCACTATAGTTTATTATGGAGTATTATTGAACTTGGATAAACTGAAATATAAATCCCTAATATTTGTCCTTCTGTCTCACTAGATTCGTTCTTTAAAATATTTTTCATCATCCTCAGTCCTAAATGATGATAGTACTGAATATCTTTCGCCCGTAGTGCAAAGATGAATGATTAACTGATGAATATCTTTGGCCCGTAGTGCATAGATGAACATGTGTTGAGATGAACATGACCGACTGGTGATACAAATGAATATCTTTGGCCTGTAGTGCAAAGATGAATATTTGATTAAAGATATATATTAATTGTTGTTACAGGGATAAAATATTGATGATGGATTTTTAAATCTTGGAAGATAGTAGAATTCATTCTCTACGTGACTCTTCTAATGGATTGTTGTTTTCGCTGCATTTGTTGATCTAAAACTTGTTGTCTATTATATTTTATCAGATTTTTCCTGTTGAAGACTAATGATAATTTGTTGTATATTATCTTAGTCATAATATTCTTTATTGGGCTAGTTAAGCTCACTATTTTCCTTTTTATTCCATTTTTCTTCCCAGGAGGTAAGAACAGAGCAGGAACTAGCCGGGGTATGGAGTAATGGTTCAAGATAGATGTATTAGTAGTCCTCACAATTTTATAAAATAGTGTATCAATAATTGTAATGAGGACTCCTTTCGAGTTTGTATACTCTCTATTAGACTATATCTGTATTCAAACTCACAGTATATGTGTTGTCGTATTTTGCACGATAATTGTATTATGAAGTTGTATTTATTTCTGTACCATGTATTTGGCGACTCAGAATGGGTGATGTATACCTATTTTGGGGGCGTCACATGTGTCATATTTTATACATCATTTAGTAGTTATATTCGGTGAATCAAATAGGGTGAGGCGAACCCAACGTTGGAAGGGTGTTTTGCCACTATCATACAAGATGTCTAATGACATACAACCTCATGTCATCATAAGACAGGGTTATGCACATCCACTTGCTGAGTATATCTATGATCACTACCTATATAATCTTGGTGTTTGGTTGAAGTATAACTCTCAATCAGAGACAGTGGAGATAATGACATGTCAAGAGAAGACTCATCATTGGAAAGAATATGATAGTAATCTTCTCGTTTTTCTTTGGGGTCTATTGGGTCAACCAAGGATAATTCTGTGGCCATATGATATCTATTATAACCTAGACGCATGGCCTCCCATGTACGAAGGTTTTCTTGAGCACTTCCCAAAGATTCTAATTTCTAAAATAGTTTTTGACTATACCTTTATGTAATATGTCATGGTGACGTGCTACCCAAGTTAGTGTCAAGAGTCACAGTTGATATATATATTTGTATCAAAACTCACAACACATGAGTTATTGTATTTTGCACGATAATTGTTGTAATAAAGTTGTAGTTGTTTTCTGTACCATGTATTTGGCGACTCAGAATGGGTTGGATGGAATGGACCTATTTTGGGGTTGTCTCATAAGGAATATTATTTTTGTTCAATATTCGTAAGAAATAATATTTTTTTCCATACTCTATAGTATGTAAGTAATATTATTTCGTTTCATATTCTGAATTTTACACTCATTTTGTTAAATATTGCTTCTATACTCTTTGAAATTAGTAGAATTTTAATAAAATTTGTGCTTCATCTAGTATCGTTTCACAAGGATATTTTTCTTAACATTCTTGTTAAATTTTAATCTTTTCATGTTAGGGTACTATTCACTGGGTACTATTTATGAAGTACTATTCACAGGATACTATTCACTCGGTTACTATTCACACGGGGTACTATTCATGACAAAAATAGATTTTTTTCTGTCCAAATTATTTTTGATAAATGAATATTATTCTTGAATTTTACTCCACAAAGCAGTTATCATGTTGACAATTTGGATATTTTCAAACTCTAGATAAATTAAAAATCTTTAATATTTATCCTTGATTTCGTTTTATTGATGCTTATATCATTGTTATCATCCTCATGCTTATATTGTGATGAAAGTCATCTTTTGTCCGTAGTGCGTAGATGGACTGTTGATTAGTATGATTATGACCAGAAATTATGTATCGGTATAATCATTACCTGTAATGTTACAAATGATGTGTTAAAATTCCTCATTGGCCCCTAGTACATTGATGGACAGTTGTTGGCATGATCAAGATCACTGGTGATACTAACGAATATCCTTGGCTCGTAGTGCATCGATAATTCGTGGATGTGATAATAATGAATATCCTTGATCCGTAGTGCATAGATAATTCGATGATGTGGATTATTTGTTGAGTTGTGTTACAGCGATAAAATATTGATGATGAACTTTTAAATCATAGAAGATAATTGATATCATGCTCTACTTGACTCTTCTAATTAATTGCTTGTTCCGCTGCAGTTAGACTTGTTGTCTATTATATTCTATCAGTTTTACACTGTTAAAGGCTAACGATAATTTATTCTGCATTATCTTAGTCATAATATTCTTTACTGGGCTAGTTGAGCTCACCATTTGCTTTCATTGTTCACTTTAGGAAATGAGAACATAGCCGGGACTAGTTAGGGAATGGAGTGATGGTCTAAGCTAGTGGCTATAGTAGTCCTCACTATTTTATGAAATAGTATGATAATAAATGTAATGAGGACTCCATTTGAGTTTGGATATTGTCTACGAGATAATATTCATGTTAAAACTCTCAGCTATGTTTTGTCGTATTTTATACGACAGTTGTATAATTAAGTTTGTATTTGAATTTTATACCATGTATTTGGCGACTCAAAATGGGTTGTGTATACCTATTTTGGGGGCGTCACAATAGCCATCTAAGGATATCCCGACACCGTAGATAATTTACAAGCTGGCTGCAGCTGCAAAATGTCCATCACGGGAACCGAATCTTGATTCAGAGGCTGAATTTGTGATCACATGATTCCTAGGCTCACATGAAAAAGTAATATGTACAAAAGCTAGAAAAAGAACTAGATTTGAGTAAATCTAAACCATTCTAGCTTCAACGGTTTAAGGTTAGTCACTTTGAACCGGTTAAAGTTAGAAGTAGTTAGATTGAGTCAAATCTAATCCGCAGGCTGAAAGATTAAATATCTACATTATGAAAGAAGTTAAAGGAGATATTTATATAAAAGCGATAAATACATATATATATATATATATATATATATATATATATATATATATATATGAAAGTAGTATGCACACAAGTCAATCATGTTTGATGATAAAGCATATACTTTGTAACAATCTTATTCATTTATTAATAAAAACTATTAATTTATTAAAGGCTTTTAATTATTTACATGATGTTATTTTATAATATGTGATAAACCCATAATTTTAAGCAATGCTTTTAAAATAATGATGATGATCATTCTAATGAGATCTAAATTCTTAGAAAGCTTAAAACTAAAATAGTTCCCAATCATTAGATTACTAAATTGGGGATTAGTGAATCCGGATAGATTGGTACATAGGTTGCTTGCTCATTGGATGAGGATGATTGATCTCATGATCATTTGTGTGGAGACACTAAAGCAAGTATGGAGGTGCTTATTAGAGAATAAGTTCACTGAACGTGGCTCGCTAAGGAATACCTAATAGAGTTTTACTTACTTGTCAATAGGAATTCCTGTAGTGATAGTAGTACAAGTGATCCTTGGACTTAAGATCATCATAGTATCTTATGTATGATGAATTATACTTTAACTTATTCCTTAAGACCCTTAGGGTATATCAAAGGGTATGCTTGGGTATAATAATCTGTACATGGAGATAATGTATGATCAATAAAGAATCTACCACTTCTAGTAAAAGAAGAGAAATGTCCTATTTGATTCGATAAATGACAACCCAATAGTCCTTGCCCAAGGCAGAATGAAATTAGAAAGGAGTTTATAATTTACATTATTTGGAGTTATGCATTTAAGAGTCGAAATACATATAATTAAATTAAATAAGACTTGACAGTAATTTCATGTCTTATATTTAATTAGGACATTGTATGACGGAATGATTGAATTGTACGGTAACTATTTACTCAAAGGTTCTTTTATGATTAATGTTGAAATCTATATTATCTGAAAAGTCGTTGATCGCTAGGGAGGCTTATCCCTATTGTAGAATAAATATTATTTATTTAAATAAATTAATAGTTTAATTTATTTATTTAAATAAGATTAGAATTGTTCTAATTGATTTATTCACAACCGGTTTAATATGGAGAACCTAAAGGGTCACACCATAAAAGGAAGAATAATTATTTAAGAAGTTAATAGCGTAATCGTAATAATAAGTTAAGTATATTTAATTTAATATATGGTGATAGAATAAATTAAATAGCTTAATATTTATTATTTAATATTTTAAAAATATTAAATATAAATTAATAAGAGGAGTCTTATTATTATTATTATTACTATTATTATTATTTAATTCCTAAAATAGTTTGGGAATTAATTAATAAAAGTACTCTTATATATCCTAATAAGATTAGGAGTCTAATTAATTAAAAGAGTTTAATTAATTATTCCTAATAAGATTGGGAGCTTAATTAATTAAAATTAAAAACTCAATCCTTAATTGTTA
>CM029022.1:121150753-121393253 GCA_016801055.1 Panax notoginseng
TATAGTTTGTTGTGTCACCACAAGGCTATATACATTTGAAATGGGATCCTTATTCTCACTAGCATATCTTTAATTAGATATTGCCGAACTATATATATTGAGGGTAATATAGTTTGAAGAAAATAGTAGAAGATACCAATTTAAAATAAGATCTAATTTATTTTGGTAATTAATAAAAGAATGTATGCTAAAATGTTGTTACGAACAAATTCATTTATAGAATTTTACAATGTCTAAATTACTATCACTACGAAACATATTAGATGTTAATTAACCGGACCGAATTACTCGGATTGGTTAAGAAAATTGAGAATAGTTCTCATGGCTGAAAAGTTATCTTATGTCCTTAATACGTCTATCCCTGCAATGGTTGCAGACAATGCATCTGAGGAAGAGATTGCTATTTTTAGAAAGTGACAAGATGATGCACAGTTGACTCAATGCATCATGCTCGTATCCATGAGTAACAAGCTTCAGCGTCAGCCTGAAACTATGGATACTCTTACTATACTCATGCATGTCAAGTAGTTGATGGTGAGGAAAGTAGAACTAATAGATATCAGATATCTAAGGAGCTCTTCCGATCTAGAATGACCAACGACACTACAGTACAGATATATATATCCTAAACATGATCAATTTGATTGAACAATTAGGACAATAGGTTTTGTCATGGATGGAGAGTTGAACCAAGATTCGATCTTGCACTCACTCTCGGACTTTTTTCACAATTGTTGTGATTTTTTCATATGAACAAGTTAGATATCAGCTTCGCTAATTTGCTTAACATGTTGATAATGCTAAGTCACTTTCCACCAAGAAAGACCAAGTCTTACTAGTAGGGGCCAAAGGATCTTCTAAAAAAGAAGAATGATTCTAAGAAGGTAAATGGAAAGAAAAAAAAATAAAGGATAATAAGAACAAAACTGATATGGATAGCAAAGGAGTTTGCTTCCACTGCAATAAGCCACGACACTGGAAAAGGAACTGCAAGAAGCACCTTGCAGAGGCTAACCAAAAGAAGCTTAGTGAAGTTTCGGTTACAAATACAATTTTGTTCAAAATTTAAAATAATTTTTTCTTTAGGTCAAGGTTCTACTTGGGTATTGGATACCGACTTTGGTTATCATAAATATTGATTTATGAAGGGACAAAGCAGAAGTAGAAAGCTAAACAAAGATAAGTAATCCTATGTGTAGAAAATGAAGCAAATGTTGCTACATTAGCCATAGAAACTTATAGTTTAGCAATGCCTACGGGCAAATCTATTAAGTCAATAAGTTGTTATTATATTCTAGTTCTTGTTAGAAACATTATTTCTATTTCGTTGTTGGACAATGAAATCTTTGGTATTATATTTAAGAACAATTATTGTTCTATTTATAATAATAATTATATTTTGTATAGAATTGGAATATCACTTAATAGAGTTTATATACTTGGCTTACGTAAAAATAATTTTGCAAATTGAACAAACTAGTATAAGAAAAGGAGATGATCATTCAAAAATTGAATATGTGTATTTGTTGAAATACAAGTGTGAATTATTTGAAAGGTTTAAAGAATTCAGAAGTGAAACAAATTGGCAAAGTATTAAGATTCTTTGATTAGATCAAGGAATAAATACTTGTGCAATAAGTTTCTAGATCATCTTAAATAGTTTTCTCATAATGGACGCCTCCTGATACATAATAATTGATTGATGTATCTGAAAGAAAAAATTGTACCTTGTTAGATATGGTGCGTTCCATAATGATTTTATCGACATTCCAGTATCCCTCTGGGGTCATATCTTAGAAATGGCTGCATATCTACGAAAAGGTAACCTCAAAATTCGGCCACAAGACTCCATAAAAGTTATGGACAGGAAGGATTCCTAATTTTAAGTAAGTTAAGATAAGGGGTTGTCCTGCTTATGTGAAAAGGTTTCAAAGGATAAGCTTGGGACAAGATTTGACAAGTACAGATTTGTGGGACATCCTAAAGTAAGTTTAGGGTATATGTTCTATAATCCTACTTAGCAAAAGGTGTTTGTTGCGAAACATGCTTCCTTATAAGATAAAGATGTTTATCATTGAAGGGGCTAGTGGGAGGATAATACATCTTGAAGAGTTCAAGAACCACAAAACACTATAAATCAAATAAGAGGAACTTATAGATAGACCTATTGTACCACAACCGAATCGTAAATCTAGAATAGTAACGAAGATACCTGGGAGGTATGGATTCATCATAGATGATGATGATGAGGTACGCATCATAGAAGATGATGATCCAGTTACATACGATGAGGTAAGAGTTCTAGTGTGTACAAAAGGGTTAGTGGGAGCGCCGTGATATTCCTAATATTATATGTTGATATACTATGGATAAGAAATGACATACTAATGCTACAATCAGTAAAGATAAAGTTATCTAAATATTCCTCCATGAATGATTTGGAAAGAGTATCTTAATTGGGGATAAAATCTATATAGATAGATTCAAGAGGATGTTCGACTTAATCTAAGAAACGTATATTCATTTGATGCTAAAGTTGTTTAACATAGCAAACTCCAAGAGATGTCTCATATTGATGAGCCCTGGAGTGTATCTCTCTTAATAGTCCCCATTGACTCATAAAAGAAAGATCGCATAAGCAACTATCATGTATGCAATGAAATGTACGATACCTGATGTTGGTCGGTCATATTCTGGAGAAGATCACTGTAAGATAGTGAAAACCATCTGAAAGTACTTTACCAGTACTAAGGATGTGATCATATTTATGGTGGGTTTGAATTAAAACTAGAGGGCTTAACAGACTCAAATTTTTCTTCAGACAGACCAAGATGATAAAAAATCCACTTTAAGGTAAAGCGTTACCTTGAACGGTGGTGCAGTGAATTGAAAAGATTCCAAACAGCAAAGAGTTGCTGGTTTAGTGATAAAGACAAAGTATATAGCTGTAAATGAAGCTGCAAGTTGATTGTTTGGATGATAAGTTCATTACAGAACTAGGAATAGTTCCTAAGTCTCATCTTGGATCTAAACATGTGTTGTGGCACTTTCATTTGATTATAAGAATCATTGAAAGATGGGAAATCATTATAGAGATAGTGGACTCTCACGAACAACATTACATATCCATTAACTAAAGCTTATCCAGCAGCAGGATAATCGTCACTTAGAGAAGAAGGGTATGAGATATCATGGTGATTGACTTTAGTGTAAGTGGGAGATTAAAAGTAGTATGCACACAAGCCAATCATGTTTGATGGTAAAGCATATACTTTGTAATAATTTTATTCATTTATTAATAAAAAGTATTAATTTATTAAAGTCTTTTAATTATCTACATGATGTTGTTTTATAATATGTGATAAACTCATAGTTTTAAGCAATGCTTTTAGAATAATGATGATGATCATTCTAATGAGATCTAAATTCTTAGAAAGCTTAAAACTAAAATAGTTCCCAATCATTGGATTACTAAATTGGGGATTAGTGAATCCGGATAGATTGGTACATACGTTGCTTTCTCATTCAATGAGGATGATTGATCTCATGATCATTTGTGTGGAGACATTAAAGCAAGTATGTAGGTGCTTATTAGAGAATAAGTTCACTGAACGTGGCTCGCTAAGGAATACCTAATAGAGTTTTACTTACCTGTCAATAGGAATTCCTGTAGTGATAGTAGTACAAGTGATACTTGGACTTGAGATCATCATAGTATCTTATGTATGATGAATTATACTTTGACTTATTCCTTAAGACCCTTAGGGTATATCAAATAGTATGTTTGGGTATAATAAGTTGTACATGGAGATAATGTATGATCAATAAAGAATCTACCACTTCTAGTAAAAGAAGAGAAATGTCCTATGTGATTCGATAAATGACAACCCAGTAGTCCTTGGCCAAGGCAAAATGAAATTAGAAAGGAGTTTTTAATTTGTATTATTTGGAGTTGTACATTTAAGAGTCGAAATACATATAATTAAATAAAATAAGACTTGACAGTAATTCCATGTCTTATATTTAATTAGGACATTGTATGGTGGAAGGATTGAATTATACGGTAACTATTTACTCAAATGTTCTTTTATGATTAATGTTGAAATTTATATTATCTAAAAAGTCGTTGATCGCTAGGGAGGCTTATCCCTATTGTAGAATAAATATTATTTATTTAAATAAATTAATAGTTTAATTTATTTATTTAAATAAGATTAGAATTGTTCTAATTGATTTATTCACAACCGGTTTAATATGGAGAACCTAAAGGGTCACACCATAAAAGGAAGAATAATTATTTAAGAAGTTAATAGCATAATAGTAATAATAAGTTAAGTATATTTAATTTAATCTATGGTGATAGAATAAATTAAATAGCTTAATATTTATTATTTAATATTTTAGAAATATTAAATATAAATTAATAAGAGGAGTCTTATTATTATTATTATTACTATTATTATTATTTAATTCCTAAAAGAGTTTGGAAATTAATTAATAAATGTACTCTCATATATCCTAATAAGATTAGGAGGCTAATTAATTAAAAGAGTTTAATTAATTATTCCTAATAAGATTGGGAGCTTAATTAATTAAATTTAAAAACTCAATCCTTAATTGTTAAGGAGGGTTGCCAACATCTATAAATAAGAGGAGTTTTATTATGGGTGTAAGAGTTGTTGTTGATTATTTCATAACAGACGTGATTTTAATTGTTGGAGAGTACGCTCTTTTTCTATAGAGATAGAAAAACTAGGGTTTAGCCAACCACCCATCTTCTTGAATCTTTATTCTTTCTTGGTGGATCACCTCTAGAGGCCAAACACTTGGGTGGCTAACGTTGATCAAAGAAAGGAATCAAACCCGATGGGTTCAAGTTGAACGCGAAAATGATTGGAGGTGAACTTGTACCTGAGGAAGCTCGAATCTTCAAGGGTATGATTCTTGTTCTTCATATCTTTTCATTTAATTAATAATTGTGCATAAAGGATGATCCGGGTATATGGTTTGTAAAATTTTTAAACTCTGATTTTTACACGTTTTGGCTTATTTGTACAATTTGATTGCGTTCATAAATATTACAAACCTAACAACATATATATATATATATATATATATGCAAAAAAAAGTCACGGATCGATGATCCGGGCATACCCACACAATGGGTAGTAGATATATACGTATAGAAGTAGTAAAAAGCTTAAAAATCTGAAAAATCTTAAAATGGGTTGCCAAGATGACTTCAGATAGCTTTTGACGCTTGAAAACTCAGTTTCCACCGGTTAAACTTCAGTATGTTACAAAACACGAGCTTACAAGTGTTTAGAAATAGAATCACTCAGTTTAGAGTACTCGAGTAGGGGTTATAGGCTAAAATGGATAAATTTTTCTCTTTTTTTTTTCAAATGAGCTGCCAAGAGCTCATATTTAAAGACCAGATGGCCGCGAGTCTACCCGCAGCAACCACGGGTCAACCTGCGGCTGCCCTGGGCCATGCGAGTCCCGTCGTCTCGAAGTACATGCACTTTAGCTACGCGCTGTCCGCTCGAACCTTCATAACTTTCAATCCGAATTTCTGATAAAAGAGTGTTGTACCTTTTTGAAAATTTGTTGTCGAGAGCTACACAATGACCTGGGATTAGATGTTCTACGAAGCCGGGAAGATGGTTCCATGACCACATCTTCAAGTCTTCAAAGTCTATCTGTTGTACTATCTTGTGCAGTTGTCACTCGAGATTTGTGCTACGGTTCTTGTGGGACACCTTGATACGCAGTGTGGATTGAAATGTGTTAAGACAACGTGAATGTGATGTTGAGGTGGCAAAATGATGATTTTGCCCCCATCGGGGTTATCTTCGGCTTTTGCACAGATGTAGCAGTCGTTTCTCAAGGTTATCTCTAAGATTGGATTGTTGTGAATGCTGAATGTCCTCAGGATTATCTTTAAGGTGGATTGACCTCCCGAGGTTATCTCCAGGGTTGAACTGAGTATCCCGAGATTGTCTCTAGGGTTGGAACTGACTTTTTTGGGGTTATCTCCGATACTTGGACTAGATCCCGGCTATGGCGCTCAAGGGCAGGACAGTCCGTACTGGTCCTTTGAGTGTAGATGCCGCGAGTGGGGCTTTGACTGAGCCATTACCTAATGATCAGAGGGTTAGAGATTGCATCCTTCGATGATTGTTCCTAATCATCCTCAGGGGTTGTTTCCTGGCTGATAACTCTTCAACGGTGTCATTCGCTTTAGTCAGTGCCACACGGGAGGTGGACCGTATTGGAGAGTTTGATTGGGGTTCCTACATATGATGCCCCCAAAATAGGTATACATCACTCATTCTGAGTCGCCAAATACATGGTACAGAATACAAATACAAACCTAATTATACAACTGTCGTGTAACATAAGCTGAGAGTTTTAACACGAATATTGTCTCGTAGACAATATCCAAACTCAAATGAAGTCCTCATTACAATTATTATCACACTATTTCACATAATAGTGAGGACTACTATAGCAACCATCTGGACCGTCACTCCATTCCCCAACTAGTCCCAGCTATATTCTCATTTCCTAAAGAGAATAATGAAAGCAAATGATGAGCTCAACTAGCCCAGTAAAGAATATTATGACTAAGATAATGCATAATAAATTATCGTTAGCCTTCAACAGTGCTAAACTGATAGAATACAATAGACAACAAGTTTAACTGCAGCGGAACAACCAATTCATTAGAAGAGTCAGGTAGAGCATGATATCTACTATCTTCTATGATTTAAAAGTTTATAATCAATTTTATCGCTGAGACTCAACTCAATAAATAATTCACATCACTGAATTATCCATACACTACGGGCCAATGATATTCATTATTATCACATCCACGAATCATCCATGCACTATGGGCCAAGGATATTCGTTATTATCACCAATGGTCATGATCATGCCAACAACTGTCCATCAATGCACTACGGGCCAATGATGACTTTTATCTCATTATTTGTAACATTACGAGTCATGATTATACCGATATATAGTCATAATCATACCAATTAACAGTCCATTAATGCACTACGGGCCAATGAGGACTTTCATCACAATATAAGCATGAGGATGATGACAATGATATAAGAATTCAATAAAATGAGAGCAAAGATAAATTTTAAAGATTTATAATTCAATTTATCCAGAGTTCAAGAATGTCTAAATTGTTAACATGATACTGCTTTTTGGAGTAAAATTCAAGAATAATATTGTATTAAAAATAATTTAGATAGAAAAGAAATTAATTTTTGTCATGAATAGTGCCCGGGGTGAATAGTACATGAGTCAATAGTATTTCGTGAATAGTACCCCGTGAATAGTACTCCGACATGAAAAGATTAGAACTTAACAAAAATATTTAGAAAAATATCCTTGTGAAATGATACTAGATGAAGCGTAAATTTCAAGGATATTCTATTAATTTCAAGGAGTATAGAAGCAATACTTATCAACATGAGTGCAGAATTCAGAATCTGAAACGAAATAATATTACTTACATAAAATAGAGTATGGAAGAAAATATTATTTCTTACGAATATTGAAAAAAAAATATCTCTTACAACTGTTGAACGAAAATAATATTTCTTACTAATATTGAATGAAGATAATATTTCTTACGAATATTGAACGAAAATAATATTACTTACGAATATTGAACGAAAATAAAATTCCTTACGAATACGAAAAATAATATCGAAATCAAATATGAAATAAATAATACCCCTTACGTGAAAAGGAGAGTATTTCTGACTGGTAGGGCAGGGATATTCTTGAAGAAAACTTGTACTGCTTTTTACACTCAAAGCTTTCTAAACTCTAAAGAAATACGCTCAATATTATAGAAGAAGAATTCTCTGATTCTTGTGTGATTTTTAATTTTAAACTAAGCATCCTATTAATAGGAGAATGGCAGGGGCATTGTTAAGAAAAAATCACGGACGCAACAATTGTAGAATCACGAAAAGATTTTCAGACGTCTAATTTTTAAAATAATAATATAATATTCAAGTAAAATAAATAACTTTATATATAATATAGTATATTCTATTTATAATCTAATAAAACAAAACTTATAATATATATATATATATATATATATATATATATATATATATATATATATATATATATATATAGACGGAAGGAAGGAAGTTACTAGAATCAGAGGTGCAAATAATATAACAGTTTAATTACTAAAACATATAATTTTATTGATTGGAAATAAAACTGTTTACAAATGTACAAACGGTTTACAAATTACAAATTGAATTGACTTGACTTACTCAAAACATTAAGAAATGGAGAATAGTAGAAAGAAGGGCTAAGAAAGGCTTAACAGCGGTAGAGGCTAAAGATTCATCTGAGAAGGATCTCAGAGTCTTTCGAAGTCTGCCTCAATAACTAAGTTTGGTTTCCTTTTATAGAATAAGGAAAGAACTATTACAAAGTTACTATTACAAAATAAATGATTACAGACAAAAGATACTATTCATGAACAGTGCTGACTTTTTTTTACTATTCTATCTGTTGGATACCATATAGACGGAAGGAAGGAAGTTACTAGAATCAGAGGTGCAAATAATATAACAGTTTTATTACTAAAACATATAATTTTATTGATTGGAAATAAAACTGTTTACAAATGTACAAACGGTTTACAAATTACAAATTGAATATACTTGACTTACTCAAAACATTTAGAAATGGAGAATAGTAGAAAGAGGGGCTAAGAAAGGCTTAACAGCGGTAGAGGCTAAAGATTCATCTGAGAAGGATCTTAGAGTCTTTTGAAGTCCGCCTCAATAACTAAGTTCGGTTTCCTTTTATAGAATAAGGAAAGAACTATTACAAAGTTACTATTACAAAATAAATGATTACAGACAAAAGATACTATTCATGAACAGTGCTGACTTTTTTTACTATTCATTGACGCGTCTGGCAACTTTTGACAAAGTGGCCATAACTTTTGACTTGAGAGATGCTTTCGGTGGAAAGGAGATGCTCTCGGTGGAAAAGATGAATCTGCTTTCGGCTGAGGGCATCTTTTGACTGGCTGCAGGGAGCAGGGGCATGTGACTGAGAAGAAATGTCAGGCAAATGGGTCCTGAGCATCCTGTAGATTGATGGTGCCATAAGGGTCATCATCTTCTTCATACTGACTGTGGGAAGCTGATGAAGAACTTGTAGAGGCATCCTCATGTAATTCATCAATTCTTTTATTTAATGCCTGGGCAATTAATTTTAACTCTTTTCCGGAACAATCTTTAAAATCAAAAATGCTACGGGAACAAGTCGAACCAGTGGGACTAACTCTGGACTCTTTTGATTTTTTACTGACACTTGACTCTTTTGATTTTTGACTAGAAGGTTCTACTGTAGAGACTGGGAGAACCTTGAGAGGAGAAGCAGGGAATTCTAACTGAACTTGACCTACAATTCTATTGACGTCAAATTTATCCCACCATTTGACAAACCATTGCGAGTGACTAGGGGAAAAGGATCTGCCGACGGAGATGTAGGGGAAGCATTGTGACTGATTTCACTGGTGGAGTTTTGAATGCTGTATTCCCATCGGAGAATCTAGGGAATCTTACATTTACTTACAAACTGAAGAAGGATTGGGACACCTTCATATGCTGAATCTAATTTTTTGTGATTGCAAAAATGATTGAGTTGGACTTTCAGAGGATCGGGAAGAAGGTCATAGGTAGAACCAAATCTCGACCACCAATGGGAAAACCAATATGGGAAATAACTTTTGAACTTATGGTCAAATTGAACAAACCAAGAATGACTGTGTGACTCATTTTGATGGAGGAAAACTTTATACCAAGCTTCCATATAATCATAATAACAAAAAGAGTTATCCTGATTCGAAAGCTGCATAAGATCAGAGGGATGTTTTCCCCATTCGGACATCTGAATAATCTGTTTAATATACAACGAATGGTAAAGAACTTTGGCTTCATCATTGTTGGCATAAATGGGTTTAATAAAGATTGACTCTGTTTCGACAAGAATGTCCTTATAATACACAAGGGATTTATAAGGAGCAAGAGGCATGAAATACCAACCAGAAGGGAAAAACTGGGAGGTCAATTTTACTGGGTCATTTCTGGGTTTCATGTGAGGCTCAATATGAAATAAGAGATTGGTCCATCTAAGCATGTACTCAGAGGGAGGATTACTGGGGTTTGAACTAGAAGCTTTTGACTGAAAGGGGTAGACTGGAATTGGGTTACTAGCTAAAGCTGAACTATAGGGCTTGGGCATTGTCCCAAGGACAGTGAACTTGTTACTGGTTTGGTAAATTAGGTTAACCATATGAGGAACCAAGGCTCCTCTTGGCTGATTACTAGGGCCAGTAGGGCGACCCGGACCACGAGAGGTTGATGCACTGCGGATACTCATGAAGGATGGACGGTACCTGTGTTAATAAATTCCCGAGTGAGAAAATCAGGAATGGAATTGTTACTGCCTTTAATGTATTCAATATCAAAATCAAAGATACTCAAAAGGGCTTGCCATCTAGCGAAGGAGTGTTTAGAAGCTATGTTTTCAACATCTTTCTCTAACACATATTTTGCAGATTTGCAGTCAATTCGAACTAAAAATTTTTGATTTAATAAATCAATTTGAAATTTATTAATACATAATACAAGAGAAAGTATTTCCTTTTTAATAGTACTGTAATTTAATTGTGTACTATTCCATGCACCGGAATGAAAACGGACGATTTGTTCTGGGGAATTTGGAGTTAACTTTTGCTTGAGAATACCTCCGAAACCAATATCTGAGGCGTTAGTTTCAACAATCTTAAATGCAAAATCATTTGAAATACCAAGACAGAGCGATGCCTTGACGTATTTTTTGACTTGTTGGACGACAGAAGTATGAATGTCAGTCCATGGGGGAGGATTGTCTTGCAAACGCTGAAAGAGAGGTTTGCAAATTTTTCTTAGGTTTTTATAGAACTTGCCAATATAATTTAGCGAGCCCAGAAACCTCTGCAGTTGGGTTTTATGGGTAATTTTATATGGGAATCTGTCGGCGAATTGAATAGCTCTATCAATTGGCCGTATGAGTCCGCGATATATAATTAATCCAAGAAACCGAACTTTAGCTTGAAACAAGCTACATTTGGAAAGTGAAAGAACAAGTCCACTGTCTTTGATCGTTTTAAAAAACGATTTCAAATGTTTGACGTGTTCTTCAATGGAATTGGAAAAAATGAGAATATCATCAATATATACAACAATAAAATGACTGAAAGGATTCAAAATATCTTTGAGGATATTCTGGAATTCACTGGGAGCATTTTTTAAGCCAAATGCTTGGACATTCCATTCAAAATGACCAAATGGAGTGGTGAATGCAGTTTTATATCTGTTTTCTGGGTGAATAGAAATTTGCCAGAAACCAGATTTGAGGTCAAATTTACTAAAGATGGTGGAATTACTCAACCGGTTAATGAGGTCATCTTTATTAGGCAGGGGATATCTAATCCATTCTAGGACTTTGTTTAATGGCTTGTAGTTGATAACTAACATGGGAACACCTCTTTCCTTTTCTGCTTCATTGTTGACATAAAAGGCAGGACATGACCAAGGGGATTTACTGGGTCTAATTAATTTTTTACTAAGGAGATCATTAATTTCCTTTTTACATAACTCCATTTGTTCATGATTCATTTGAATAGGGCTGGCCTTAGTAGAAATTAAATGTTCTTTAAATTCCTTAGCGTAAGGGAGCCTTACAACATGTTTTTTCCGATGCCAAAAGGCATTAGGAGAATCAGAACAAAGGTTGTCCTTTAAATAAGTTTTTAACTCTTCAATTTTTTTAAGAACATCTTTATTTTGAAGTTGTTCTTCAATTCTTTTGTATTTAATTTCTTCTTTTAAGAAATTTAGATGGGTGGATTTACAATTTAATAAATTTAATGATTTAGAGATGGACTCTTCTTGAATAAATTTTAAATCTCTTTCTTTTGGTTTAATAAGAAATTTAAACGTTATTCTTTTACCTAAATGTTTACAGCTTAATCCTTCATTACTGGTAGTAAATGGATATAATAAATATATAAATGGTAACCCTAAAATGATTTTATCAGTAAGATTGCGAATTAAAACAAATGATATTTTAAAACACATATCATCTTGACAGATATGCACTCTAGGCAATTTATATTTTATTTCCATCTGACTACCATTAGCTGAATTTAATTTCTCATTAGTCTTCTTATAATATTTGGTTGGAATAAGACCTTCCTGGATACAATTTAAATCCGCACCAGTATCAACTAAGGCGGGAAGTTGTATTAAAAAAGTTTTATCAACAACCAAATCAATGGAGATATACCATTTTTGAATGGTAATATCTTTAACTCTTTTAAGAGAAAGTCCTTGAACGAATAGATCTGGTTCTTCTTTGATTCCTGAAGATTCTGGCTCATCATGATCTTCATCACTAGAGGAGGAATCATGAACTTGAAGATCAGATTTCTGACTCTCTAAGTCTTTTCTTAAATTAGAGACTTCAATTTTTAGATTAGAGATTTCCTTTTTGAGTTTATTAACTTCTTGATTTAATTCTGGAAGGGTAACTTCTTTAACTGGGGTGTTAAATCTTTCTAGAGTTTTATTAAGGCTGAATATCAGTTTATCTTTAGCTTTAAAAATCTTGTCTTTAACTCTAGTATCTTTGGTTAATAAATCTTTTAACTTCTTAGTATATTGAACTTTAAGTTCAGGGTCAGAAATTTTACTAATTAAGTCGATTAACAAAGAGCTTTCTTCATCCTCTTTGGTAATTACACTTAATCTTTTAGTGCAACAATTTTCATTACAGTTATTAGCACAAATAGTGACTTCTTCTTCATTACTATCAGATTCATTGTTGCTGGTACTGTTTTTAGAAGAATAGGGGATGTCAGATCCTTCATCATTATCTGCATTGTTTTCTATTCTCATTAACTCTAATAATTGTTCTGTATCTTCATTAGAGATATTTAACTGAGATAATTTTTGTTTTACTTTACATTCATTTTTGTAGTGGCCTTTTTGCCCACAATTGTGGCAAACGATTTTACTCTTATCTTATTTTTTAGTCTTTTTATTATATTTTTTATTAACTGGTTTGTGTTTATTGTAATAATCGTTTTGATTATTATCCTTTTTATAAGTATGTTTACGTTTGTGACGTTTATGTGATTTAGGATGATCAATATGTCTGTGTTTATGCTTTCTTCTTGAGGGAGCAATAGGAGGCAGACCATATTGTTCACAAAATGTTCCTAACTCATATTTAGCTTTTTTCTTGTCTTTACTAGCTTGTTTAGCTAATTCAAAATCAATGCACATTTTTAAACCTATTTTTTGAATATAACTGATTATGTCACCATAAGTGAGATTATCATAATCAATATATCCTAAATTTTTACTCAACTCTTCTCTAACTTTATGAGCGAACAATGAAGGCAAACCATTTACAAATTTTTCTTTCCAAAAAGGCTTGTTGCTATCATTTCGCAGCATAACTCTAGAGATAAACACATCCTTGTACCACCTGAAGTCACTAAGAGTGGGACACATGAGATTACTGAGTTGATCGTGAATTCTTTCTGTTATGTTACTAGGGGTTCCTACAAAATGTTTTATTATGGTAAAAATTAAAGTATTTACTCCATCTGGCGGACCAACACCGACATCTTCATCAAAGATGGGGTTGCCGTCATCGTCTAACTGGATAGCATGAATTATAGATAGTCTAGTATCTTCCGTGAGATGTCTTTCCCACCAAGATCTGAGAATACCCGTGAATCCACTAGCTATTAACTCAACGATTTCTGGTTGTGACAAATTGTTGAATTTAGTAATATAGCTATTTGCTACCATAGACATGTGATTTAATTTGTTTAAAATTTCTTGTTCACTAAGACCATCAATGTTCCATTCATAAATTTTATTAGCTGAAACAGAGAATTGTTTGTCTAGGTTTCTCTCTTCGAATTGGAGATCTGAAGGAGTAGGCCTAGAATACCAATTTCTGGTTAAACTAGTGTTTTTGACTGTTAACTTGTTCAATTGATCATTAAAATCTGGGATTGAAGTAGAATCAGAATAGTCAGCTTGACTATCACTTTCAACTTCAGATTCAACTTGATCCAAAGTAGAGACAGTACCACTTGGACCAGGTTCAGTTTTTAGTTTTTTGAATAACTTGTCAATAAATTTAATTAAGTTGCTGTCCTCATTAGGTAAGCCTAATTTACTTCTATTTTCAGGTAAGTTAATCAAAGGATATTCAATTTTAGCATCTGGTTTTAATACTTGTCTCTTCAAATTTTTCTTCAATTCTATCAAGCTGTCTTCCAAAAGTTGCTAGATATTGATTACTAAAATTTAATTGTTCAATAATTTTTTTATCATCTTTATTGCCATCAGAAATTTTAAAGGGACTGGCAACAACAAATGTGTTCTTTACCAGGATAAGGATCGTTTCTAGCAGAGGATGACTAGAACAGACCTTAGACTTATCTTCTTTTACCCATTGACTTTTTGTTATAACATTACACTTATTCTGATATTGATCATACCAGTCATAAACGGTAATGTTTATTTTTTCATTTTTTAAGAATCGTTTCCATCTGTTAACAATTTTATCTCGCTCCTTTTCTGTTGGATAATTTGAACGAAATAAATGTCTTTTATCTTTATTATTTTTGGAATTAAAATCTTTTACAAGACTATCCCAATCAAGAATAAAAACTCTTTTAATAACTCTTAACTGATTGTTAATAGGAATTTCAAAATCAGACTGAGTGGGAAGCTCAGAAGGAGTAGGAGAGGAAGAACTCTCTTCTTCAACTAGATTCTTTTGAGTGTAACATGGGTGACTAGCTTGAGCATGATTTAAAATACCCTTTAATTTAAGATCTCTTAAAGAAGGGTTAATAAGAATTTCAGTGTCTCTTCTTGAAGATGCTATTGTACTAGCTGAGTCTTCAATAATCGGTCTTTTACTGCGTTCAAAACTTATTTTTACTGTTCTATCTGAAAATTGTCTAACATTTTCAAGGTTTATTAGATTGTTAACTACAGGTTGTTCAGGTATTTCACTGGGTAAAGTCCATTGACTAGGGAGAGTAATATCTTTCCAGAGAATGGTTCTCGGGATTTGAATATTAGCATCACTAGTTGAACTTTGAATTAAGACAGTTTGATCTTTTGGACTTTTATTGAGAGCATGAACGTTTAGGTTAGTTTTCATGGTCTTATAATAAATTCGGTAAATCAAAGCTATCGACTGAGAACCCTCAATCATTTGAGTAATTTCTCCAGCAGTTTTAATATTTACTGTCAAGGCTTTTAATAAATTTTTATCACTTAAGCCCAATGTGAAATTAGGAAAGCAATTGAAATGGATTGGTCCATTATGCAGACTAGATTCCATTGCGCCGATCATGCTATGATAATAATTCAAGAATCGTGCATCTCTAAGGTAGAGATAAATACTTGAATTAATTCCTTTAATGTTTAATGGTTTAACAGCCACTTGAACTAATCCAATGTGAATAAAATTATAACATTTCTTTTTATGTTTTTTGATGACTTCGGGATCCAAAAGACTACAATTTTCGTATTCTTTATTAATGGCATAAACCTTTTCAACAGTTTTGACATTATAATCTGTTTTAAAATTGTCCAAAAATGTTGACTGATAAATTTCCTTAGGGGAGACCCTAGGTATATTCCAATTGTGCAAGGCTTGACTGATATTTTCATAACTGTGAGTTTCCTGGTTAACTATGTCTGGGGCAGGAGGCAAAGTCGACCGGTTACTAGTTGAGGAGTTAGATCTAAACAATCTATTCATTTTTACCAAGTTCAAAATAAATTTTTATTTATTATTCTTCCATTCATACCCTATTACCTTAAGCAAACTCATACCTATGTTCAAAAACCAACACTGCTCACCCAAGAGACTTACAAAGGTTTGACAAGAACAAGGTGGACTACAGTAAATCAGGTGACTTCTGAATAAGAATAAAAGAGAAATTTTGAAAACGGTTGCAGATGAACAGTTGTAAATATCTTGCTGGCAACTAGAACAGAAACAACATGGCTCTGATACCATATAAGACCAAAGGAAGGAAGTTACTAGAATCAGAGGTGCAAATAATATAACAGTTTTATTACTAAAACATATAATTTTATTGATTGGAAATAAAACTGTTTACAAATGTACAAACGATTTACAAATTACAAATTGAATATACTTGACTTACTCAAAACATTTAGAAATGGAGAATAGTAGAAAGAGGGGCTAAGAAAGGCTTAACAGCGGTAGAGGCTAAAGATTCATCTGAGAAGGATCTTAGAGTCTTTTGAAGTCCGCCTCAATAACTAAGTTCGGTTTCCTTTTATAGAATAAGGAAAGAACTATTACAAAGTTACTATTACAAAATAAATGATTACAGACAAAAGATACTATTCATGAACAGTGCTGACTTTTTTTACTATTCATTGACGCGTCTGGCAACTTTTGACAAAGTGGCCATAACTTTTGACTTGAGAGATGCTTTCGGTGGAAAGGAGATGCTCTCGGTGGAAAAGATGAATCTGCTTTCGGCTGAGGGCATCTTTTGACTGGCTGCAGGGAGCAGGGGCATGTGACTGAGAAGAAATGTCAGGCAAATGGGTCCTGAGCATCCTGTAGATTGATGGTGCCATAAGGGTCATCATCTTCTTCATACTGACTGTGGGAAGCTGATGAAGAACTTGTAGAGGCATCCTCATGTAATTCATCAATTCTTTTATTTAATGCCTGGGCAATTAATTTTAACTCTTTTCCGGAACAATCTTTAAAATCAAAAATGCTACGGGAACAAGTCGAACCAGTGGGACTAACTCTGGACTCTTTTGATTTTTTACTGACACTTGACTCTTTTGATTTTTGACTAGAAGGTTCTACTGTAGAGACTGGGAGAACCTTGAGAGGAGAAGCAGGGAATTCTAACTGAACTTGACCTACAATTCTATTGACGTCAAATTTATCCCACCATTTGACAAACCATTTGCGAGTGACTAGGGGAAAAGGATCTGCCGACGGAGATGTAGGGGAAGCATTGTGACTGATTTCACTGGTGGAGTTTTGAATGCTGTATTCCCATCGGAGAATCTAGGGAATCTTACATTTACTTACAAACTGAAGAAGGATTGGGACACCTTCATATGCTGAATCTAATTTTTTGTGATTGCAAAAATGATTGAGTTGGACTTTCAGAGGATCGGGAAGAAGGTAATAGGTAGAACCAAATCTCGACCACCAATGGGAAAACCAATATGGGAAATAACTTTTGAACTTATGGTCAAATTGAACAAACCAAGAATGACTGTGTGACTCATTTTGATGGAGGAAAACTTTATACCAAGCTTCCATATAATCATAATAACAAAAAGAGTTATCCTGATTCGAAAGCTGCATAAGATCAGAGGGATGTTTTCCCCATTCGGACATCTGAATAAACTGTTTAATATACAACGAATGGTAAAGAACTTTGGCTTTATCATTGTTGGCATAAATGGATTTAATAAAGATTGACTCTGTTTCGACAAGAATGTCCTTATAATACACAAGGGATTTATAAGGAGCAAGAGGCATGAAATGCCAACCAGAAGGGAAAAACTGGGAGGTCAATTTTACTGGGTCATTTCTGGGTTTCATGTGAGGCTCAATATGAAATAAGAGATTGGTCCATCTAAGCATGTACTCAGAGGGAGGATTACTGGGATTTGAACTAGAAGCTTTTGGCTGAAAAGGGTCGACTGGAATTGGGTTACTAGCTAAAGTTGAACTATAGGGCTTGGGCATTGTCCCAAGGACAGTGAACTTGTTACTGGTTTGGTAAATTAGGTTAACTGGATGAGGAACCAAGGCTCCTCTTGGCTGATTACTAGGGCCAGTAGGGCGACCCGGACCACGAGAGGTTGCTGCACTGCGGATACTCATGAAGGATGGACGGTACCTGTGTTAATAAATTACCGAGTGAGAAAATCAGGAATGGAATTGTTACTGCCTTTAATGTATTCAATATCAAAATCAAAGATACTCAAAAGGGCTTGCCATCTAGCAAAGGAGTGTTTAGAAGCTATGTTTTCAACATCTTTCTCTAACACATATTTTGCAGATTTGCAGTCAATTCGAACTAAAAATTTTTGATTTAATAAATCAATTTGAAATTTATTAATACATAATACAAGAGAAAGTATTTCCTTTTTAATAGTACTGTAATTTAACTGTGTACTATTCCA
The DNA here is from genome assembly GCA_016801055.1 of Panax notoginseng. Lineage (NCBI taxonomy): Eukaryota > Viridiplantae > Streptophyta > Magnoliopsida > Apiales > Araliaceae > Panax > Panax notoginseng. The sequence continues at coordinate 121,169,110 of CM029022.1, forward strand.
TGCACCGGAATGAAAACGGACGATTTGTTCTGGGGAATCTGGAGTTAACTTTTGCTTGAGAATACCTCCGAAACCAATATCTGAGGCGTCAGTTTCAACAATCTTAAATGCAGAATCATTTGAAATACCAAGATAGGGCAATGCCTTGACGTATTTTTTGACTTGTTGGACGACAGAAGTATGAATGTCAGTCCATGGGGGAGGATTGTCTTGCAAACGCTGAAAGAGAGGTTTGCAAATTTTCCTTAGATTTTTATAGAACTTGCCAAAATAATTGAGGGAGCCCAGAAACCTTTGCAGTTGAGTTTTATGGGTAATTTTATCTGGGAATCTGTCGGCGAATTGAATAGCTCTATCAATTGGCCGTATGAGTCTGCGATATATAATTAATCCAAGAAACCGAACTTTAGCTTGAAACAAGCTACATTTGGAAAGTGAAAGAACAAGTCCACTGTCTTTGACCGTTTAAAAAAATGATTTCAAATGTTTGACGTGTTCTTCAATGGAATTGGAAAAAAATGAGAATATCATCAATATATACAACAATAAAATGACTGAAAGGATTCAAAATATCATTGAGGATATTCTGGAATTCACTGGGAGCATTTTTTAAGCCAAATGCTTGGACATTCCATTCAAAATGACCAAATGGAGTGGTGAATGCAATTTTATATCTGTCTTCTTGGTGAATAGCAATTTGCCAGAAACCTGATTTGAGGTAAAATTTACTAAAGCTGGTGGCATTACTCAACCGGTTAATGAGGTCATCTTTATTAGGCAGGGAATATCTAATCCATTCTAGGACTTTGTTTAATGGCTTGTAGTTGATAACTAATCTGGGAACACCTCTTTCCTTTTCTGCTTCATTGTTAACATAAAAGTCAGGACATGACCAAGGGGATTTACCGGGTCTAATTAATTTTTTACTAAGGAGATCATTAATTTCCTTTTTACATAACTCTATTTGTTCATGATTCATTTGAATAGGCCTGGCCTTAGTAGGAATTAAATGTTCTTTGAATTCTTTAGCGTAAGGGAGCCTTACAACATATTTTTTGCGATGCCAAAAGGCATTAGGAGAATCAGAACAAAGATTGTCCTTTAAATAAGTTTTTAACTCTTCAATTTTTTCAAGAACATCTTTATTTTAAAGTTGTTCTTCAATTCTTTTGTATTTAATTTCTTCTTTTAAGAAATTTAGATGGGTGCATTTACAATTTAATAAATTTAATGATTTAGAGATGGACTCTTCTTGAATAAATTTTAAATCTCTTTCTTTTGGTTTAATAAGAAATTTAAACGTTATTCTTTTACCTAAATGTTTACAGCTTAATCCTTCATTACTGGTAGTAAATGGATATAACAAATATATAAATGGTAACCCTAAAATAATTTTATCAGTAAGATTGTGAATTCAAACAAATGATGTTTTAAAACACTTATCATCTTGACAGATATGCACTCTAGGCAATTTATATTTTATTTCCATCTGACTACCATTAGCTGAATTTAATTTCTCATTAGTCTTCTTATAATATTTGGTTGGAATAAGACCTTCCTGATACAATTTAAATCCGCACCAGTATCAACTAAGGCGAGAAGTTGTATTAAAAAAGTTTAATCAACAACCAAATCAATGGAGATATACCATTTTTGAATGGTAATATCTTTAACTCTTTTAAGAGAAAGACCTTGAACGAATAGATCTGGTTCTTCTTTGATTCCTGAAGATTCTGGCTCATCGTGATCTTCATCACTAGAGGAGGAATCATGAACTTGAAGATCAGATTTCTGACTCTCTAAGTCTTTTCTTAAATTAGAGACTTCAATTTTTAAATTAGAGATTTCCATTTTGAGTTTATTAACTTCATGATTTAATTCTGGAAGGGTAACTTCTTTAACTGGGGTTTTAAATCTTTCTAGAGTTTTATTAAGGCTGAATATCGGTTTATCTTTAGCTTTAAAAATCTTGTCTTTAACTCTAGTATCTTTGGTTAATAAATCTTTTAACTGCTTAGTATATTGAACTTTAAGTTCAGGGTCAGAAATTTTACTAATTAAGTCGATTAATAAAGAGCTTTCTTCATCCTCTTTGGTAATTACACTTAATCTTTTAGTGCAACAATTTTCATTACAGTTATTAGCACAAATAGTGACTTCTTCTTCGTTACTATCAGATTCATTGTTGCTGGTACTGCTTTTAGAAGAATAGGGGATGCCAGATCCTTCATCATTATCTGCATTGTTTTCTATTCTCATTAACTCTAATAATTGTTATGTATCTTCATTAGAGATATTTAACTGAGATAATTTTTGTTTTACTTTACATTCATTTTTGTAGTGGCTTTTTTGCCCACAATTATGGCAAACGATTTTACTCTTATCATATTTTTTAGTCCTTTTATTATATTTTTTATTAAATGGTTTGGGTTTATTGTAATAATCGTTTTGATTATTATCCTTTTTATAAGTATGTTTACGTTTTTTACATTTATGTGATTTAGGATGATCAATATGTCTGTGTTTATGCTTTCTTCTTGAGGGAGCAATAGGAGGCAGACCATATTGTTCACAAAATGTTCCTAACTCATATTTAGCTTTTTTCTTGTCTTTACTAGCTTGTTTAGGTAATTTAAAATCAATGCACATTTTTAAACCTATTTTTTGAATATAACTGATTATGTCACCATAAGTGAGATTATCATAATCAATATATCCTAAATTTTTACTCAACTCTTCTCTAACTTTATGAGCGAACAATGAAGGCAAACCATTTACAAATTTTTCTTTCCAGAAAGGCTTGTTGCTATCATTTCGCAGCATAACTCTAGAGGTAAACATATCCTTGTACCACCTGAAGTCACTAAGAGTGGGACAAGTGAGATTACTGAATTGATCGTGAATTCTTTCTGTTATGTTACTAGGGGTTCCTACAAAATGTTTTATTATGGTAAAAATTAAAGTATTTACTCCATCTGGCGGACCAACACCGACATCTTCATCAAAGATGGGATTGCCGGCATCGTCTAACTGGATAGCATGAATTATAGATAGTCTAGTATCTTCCGTGAGATGTCTTTCCCACCAAGATCTGAGAATACCCGTGAATCCACTAGCTATTAACTCAACGATTTCTGATTGTGACAGATTGTTGAATTTAGTAATATAGCTATTTGCTACCATAGACATGTGATTTAATTTGTTTAAAATTTCTTGTTCACTAAGACCATCAATGTTCCATTCATAAATTTTATTAGCTGAAATAGAAAATTGTTTGTGTAGGTTTCTCTCTTCGAATTGGAGATCCGGAGGAGTAGGCCTAGAATACCAATTTTTGGTTAAACTAGTGTTTTTGACTGTTAACTTGTTCAATTGATCATTAAAATCTGGGATTGAAGTAGAATCAGAATAGTCAGCTTGACTATCACTTTCAACTTCAGATTCAACTTGATCCAAAGTAGAGACAGTACCACTTGGACCAGGTTCAGTTTTTAGTTTTTTGAATAACTTGTCAATAGATTTAATTAAGTTGCTGTCCTCATTAGGTAAGCCTAATTTACTTCTATTTTCAGGTAAGTTAATCAAAGGATATTCAATTTTAGCATCTGGTTTTAATACTTGTCTCTTCAAATTTTTCTTCAATTCTATCAAGCTGTCTTCCAACAGTTGCTAGATATTGATTACTAAAATTTAATTGTTCAATAATTTTTTTATCATCTTTATTGCCATCAGAAATTTTAAAGGGACTGGCAACAACAGATGTGTTCTTTACCGGGATAAGGATCGTTTCTAGCGGAGGATGACTAGAACAGACCTTAGACTTATCTTCTTTTACCCATTGACTTTTTGTTATAACATTACACTTACTCTGATATTGATCATACCAGTCATAAAAGGTAATGTTTATTTTTTCATTTTTTATGAATCGTTTCCATCTATTAACAATTTTATCTCGCTCCTTTTCTGTTGGATGATTTGAACAAAATAAATGTCTTTTATCTTTATTATTTTTGGAATTAAAATCTTTTACAAGACTATCCCAATCAAGAATAAAATCTCTTTTAATAACTCTTAACAGATTGTTAATAGGAATTTCAAAATCAGACTGAGTGGGAAGCTCAGAAGGAGTAGGAGAGGAAGAACTCTCTTCTTCAACTAGATCCTTTTGAGTGTAACATGGGTGACTAGCTTGACCATGATTTAAAATACCCTTTAATTTAAGATCTCTTAAAGAAGGGTTAATAAGAATTTCAGTGTCTCTTCTTGAAAATGATATTGTACTAGCCGAGTCTTCAATAATAATCGGTCTTTTACTGCGTTCAAAACTTATTTTTACTGTTCCATCTGAAAATTGTCTAACATTTTCAAGGTTTATTAGATTGTTAACTGCAGGTTGTTCAGGTATTTCACTGGGTAAAGTCCATTGACTAGGGAGAGTAATATCTTTCTAGAGAATGGTTCTCGGGATTTGAATATTAGCATCACTAGTTGAACTTTGAATTAAGACAGTTTGATCTTTTGGACTTTTATTGAGAGCATGAACGTTTAGGTTAGTTTTCATGGTCTTATAATAAATCCGGTAAATCAAAGCTATCGGCTGAGAACCCTCAATCATTTGAGTAATTTCTCCAGCAGTTTTAATATTTAATGTCAAGGCTTTTAATAAATTTTTATCACTTAGGCTCAATGTGAAATCAGGAAAGCAATTGAAATGGATTGGTCCATTATGCAGACTAGATTCCATTGCGCCGATCATGCTAGGATAATAATTCAAGAATCATGCATCTCTAAGGCAGAGATAAATACTTGAATTAATTCCTTTAATGTTTAATGGTTTAACAGCCACTTGAACTAATCCAAGGTGAATAAAATTATAACCTTTCTTTTTATGTTTTTTGATGACTTCGGGATCCAAAAGACTACAATTTTCGTATTCTTTATTAATGGCATAAACCTTTTCAACAGTTTTGACATTATAATCTGTTTTAAAATTGTCCAAAAATGTTGATTGATAAATTTCCTTAGGGGAGACCCTAGGTATATTCCAATTGTGCAAGGCTTGACTGATATTTTCATAACTGTGAGTTTCCTGGTTAACTATGTCTGGGACAGGAGGCAAAGTCGACCGGTTACTAGTTGAGGAGTTAGATCTAAACAATCTATTCATTTTTACCAAGTTCAAAATAAATTTTTATTCATTATTCTTCCGTGAGATGTCTTTCCCACCAAGATCTGAGAATACCCGTGAATCCACTAGCTATTAACTCAACGATTTCTAGTTGTGACAGATTGTTGAATTTAGTAATATAGCTTTAATTGTTCAATAATTTTTTTATCATTTTTATTGCCATCAGAAATTTTAAAGGGACTGGCAACAACAGATGTGTTCTTTACCGGGATAAGGATCATTTCTAGCGGAGGATGACTAGAACAGACCTTAGACTTATCTTCTTTTACCCATTGACATTTTTGAAAAATGGAAAAGTGGGGGTCCAAATAATACGCCAAACTTACAACAAATACTTCATAAAAATCCCCTCTATTTATCTCAACTCACTTGGATTTACAAAACACATTTTTAGTAACATTTATTCATCATTTATAACTCACAATATTAACAACCAAAATATTCCCAGGAAAGAGGGGGCTTTCCGATAAGGATTTCTCTTTATTGGCGCGTAATTAGGTGACCAAACCCCTTTCCTCGACAGAACATAATAATGCAAATAATAATATGAATAACTTTGTCGTCTCAATTATTAATTTAATATTATAAAATATTGTGACAATAATTGAATCAATAACGTGAGATACTATGCAGTAATTACTGTGGTAATAATTAAACAAAATTGAGTGATTTCTCACGTAAGCATCAATAATCAAAGATATTGTACAATACAGTGTGCTACTATGCCACCATGTGTATTACTGTACTTTTATCACCGAGTATTTCAACAGTTAACGGTAAAACTTTTACCGTTATTTTTATAAAAAGTTATTTCTGTCGTTTTCTAACTTCGACAATATTTTCGTTGTGGGGTTCACCAATGATTGTGTCGTCGTATGAATATTCCCTGATAAAACGAATATTTCCCAACCAATCGATTATTTTATGACAACTTGCTTACTTTGCAAAATTTGTAAATATTATCCACAACTATAACATTATATCAAAACCACACCTTATTATTCAAAAAGATATTTAGAGAAAATTAATCTTTATTCATAAAAGTTGGGGTCTTACACTACACCTTTGCCTACTTTCTCAGGGGGGGTGCACCTACGCTTAGAGGGCGTGACAAAGGCTTAGTTAGGGTTTCCATTCCTGTTGGTGAGTGTTTTCTCTTTTGATTTCCCTTATTCAGGTTGAGAGTTTGACTGACCACAGATATTTGATCTTATATTTGAAGTTTTGGGCCTACGAGAGGCTCCCATGTCTTTATCCCGTTAGCCTGTTAGGTTTAGGCACCTTGTCGACATCGGGTTTTTTATTTGTTCTTTTTTCGTTACCTGTTCTTTTGTGTTCTCATTTTATGTGAGATTTGTTTGAAAAAACACGTGAAAAAGGTCTGACATGTGTAATGTCGACGATTGGACTATAAGAGTCGCCAATTGGTTTTTTAACTGGTTGTACCAACACAACCGAGAAAAGGTTTGCACATTGACGCAGTGATGTGACACTGCTAAATGGGTCGGTGAAACCGAGATTCATTAGGGTCCGAGGACTTGCTTATGCGAAGGGAAGGTGTTAGGCACCCCCCGACATCCGTGTTGCCACGGTGGCCGCCACTTTTCAGGAAACTGTTATATGAATGTGTGTGTGTGTGTGTGTGGGTCAATGTGCTTTTATTTGGAAGTAGTGCGAGGCCTCGTTCGCACCTATATACACAAGGTTTAAATTTATGTAAAAATTCAATTTTTAGCAAGATATTGCAGTGATGTTTTTAAAAGAGGTTTTTCAAACCCTTGTGCTCAATAGTAATTGAGACTTTTTACACTCCCATTTTATTCAATATTCTGCTGGATTGATTTTATTTTACAGATGCGAGGCATCTGTATGAAAATAATGTACAAAAAGGTGTTGAATTCCTCGTGGGTGTGAAAACCATCTGAGGACATCCAAACATCACAGATAAATTTACAAGCTGTTTACAGCTGAAAAGGTCCATCACGGGAACCGAATCTAGATTCAGTGGACCGAATCTAGATTCAGTGGACCGAATCTAGATTCAGTGGACTGAATCTGTGATCACATGATTCTTAGGCTCACATGATGCCACAATTAATAAAAACGCAGTAAGCAGGTATATATATAAAAGCTGTAATATATATATATATATATATATATATATATATATATATATATATAGACATGATCACCAACCACGAAGCACCTCCATGGGGGATCAGAAATATAAATAAAGCTGTAAAATCTATCAACCGTCACGGAGGAAACTCCAGGCGGGACGAAATGTACAGAAAGCTATAAAAACGGTCAACCACCACGAAGTAAACTCCAGGTGGGACGAAATATATATATATATATATATATATATATATATATATATATATATATATATATATATATATATATATATATATATATATATACGAAAGCAAATAAACGCTCCAGATATAAAATCCAGGCTCATCGAACAAAGTCTGACAACAGTTAATGTATATATATATATATATATATATATATATATATATATAGTAAAGCAGTAAATGCTCCAGACCGAAGTCTAGGCTCATCGAACAGAGTTCGACATGCAGTTCATATATATAAATGTATATATATATATACAAAAGCAATTAAACGCTCTAGACCGAAGTCTAGGCTCAATCGAGGCATAACTCGATAATGTTAGTATATATATATATATACAAACTGAAATAAAACCACAGACCGAAGTCCGGGCAAACAAATGCAACACGACTCTCAACGTGAAGAACAGTGTGTGCAAAGATGAAGAGAAAGGCTTTAAAGTGTGTGAGAAGGCTTATAGTGGGCTGCCAAAGAAGACTTCTATATCTTTAAAGTAGATGAACACTGGCTTTTCTCTGTACAAAAGTAGCTATATATGAGCTCACAAGTGTTTAAAATGAGAAAGCACTTAGTATAGGGTAAGTACAGAGCAAATTGGGCAGGGCTTCCTCGCCGTTTTCTCTTTCAAAATGGCCACCCCAAGCCCTCTATTTATAGGGGGTGGAGCCACAGGTGTACCAGAGGCTGCCTGGGGTGCCCCGGGCATCGCGGGTCCCGTCGTCTCGAAGTACGTGCACGTAGGCAACGTGATGTCCACTCAAACTTTTAGAATTGCAATTAGGGCATCCGATTGAGGTATATAGGACCTATTTCGGACTGCCGTTATCGAGTGTTACGCAATGACATGGGATTAGAGGCTGTACGAAGTCATGAAGATGGGACGATGCCCTCCGGTCTTCAGCTTCAAATTCTATCCGTTATCATGCGTAATAGTCACTCGGGATTGGTTTTCCTTGGCTTTTATGGGACATTGTTGTGTAGAAATGTGTGTATAAAATGTTGAGATGGCGTGATATGGCGTCATGGTGGCAAGATGATGACTTTGCCCCTCACCGGGGTTATCACTGATTTGGGCTGATAAAGCAGACGTTGCTCAGGGTTATCGATGAGATTGGACTGCTGTAAATGTTAAAGGTCCTCAGTGTCATCTCTTAGGTGTGCCAGTCTTGTACTGAGTGCCTCGGTGTGAGCGCTGAGGTTAAAGCTGATGGCATGCATTGGAAACAAGCATTTTCGGGGTTATCTCCGGAACTGCCACTGCTTTCCTTTGGGTTATCTCAAAGGTTGGAATCTGCTATTCCCAAGGTTGGAACTGAGACGAAACATCTCGGGGTTATGTCCGGGATGAAACGGTCTTCTCCGGTTTGTATTCTGGTATTATAATTGTAGGCCTTGAGGTTATCTCTGAGGTTGGAATTGTTACTCCCGGTGTGTGTTTTGGGGTTGAGGCTGTTACTCCGAGTGGTATCCGGGGTCGAGCTGTTCCTCCCGGTGGTATCCGGAATGGATATGAACCGTCTTCCAGAGTTTTCTCTTGAAAGACGAATAGTGCTCCTGTGATGTCAGATATGCAGAAAATTTTGAGTGTCTACACACATATCCACGGGGAAGGTGATGGCATCACTCCACTTTAGCGTAGGTTCCAAAAGCTGAGGGTTTCACCCATTCGCGCTTACAGTTGGAGTTGTTGACAGCTGATGTCATTTTATGGGTTCCTTACTCTGAGGACCACTTGACAGTTGGCTTCGAGGGTGGTTTCTCGATTGGTGTCGAGTATGTACTGTCCACATGTTGGATTCCTGTGACGCCTCCAAATTCAGACAGTCATATCTTGAATTTAGTTTGTCACGTACTAATTCTAATATCACACTAAAATTATCAACAACAGAAATAATAGAATAATTTACATTGATATAATATAAATATTCGCGTCCCAAGGTACCGTAACCATTACTAAAACAATCCAGTGATTAAACTTAAACATAATTAATCATTCTTAGTACAGCATAACAATAATAATAATATTTCTACTCTTAAAGGACTAAGCTATTCTGTCGCCTTGCCCTTTCCCTTGTCCTTTCCCGATGTACCGTCTTGTTCTGCCTTAATTGTAATGTTTTTAAGGAAGCAAGAATGAGCAACAAGTTTGCCCAGCAAGTAATATAGCAATAAGAATAAGCAGTTATGACGTTTGAATCTCCCAAGGTATAGCAGTAAATGATAGTTCAAGGATATCAAGAGATGTCAAAAGTGTTCAATAAATGTTGCTATAGACTAAAGGATAACAATAATATTTCAAGGTTTATTAAGAATGAACACTGAGCAGTCACTAAGGACTAAGAACTCTTACTAGAATAAACAGTATTATACTGTAAACCCAATATAAACGAGTACAACAGGTGATCAGCCTAAAGTACCCTACATTATGCATAACATTTAATCATACTTATGTGCACACGTCGGTTCCCCGATAATATAAAATTTCCCCATTTTAAGAGGGTTGTTCATCTCAATAGATTTACAAGAGTCCGCACCAAGTCAATTGGTTTGGATAGCTTTCTTAACATATGATTATAGTCTAGCCGAATCAAAGGCTTAGACCACTTTTATAATGCCTTTATGAACGATAAATTCAATGCTTGTAACAATGCTAAAGCATACAAATGATTTCTGAATAGTAATAGTTATTTGCTTGATATAAGTATGGCAACAATTCGGATTATACAATATACAAAGTAAATAATTTAGAAAACTTGAATTTAATATGATAATCAAATAAAGTTAGAGAACTCGCACAAAATCCAAAGTTGTGTGAGTTATGAGACTTGCCTTTAGCTTTGATTACCACTTATAGCGTAACATCACTTCAATGAACTATGCTATCCTATTTATGTATGTATATGTATTCATTAGTCACACACACTTGATATATATATTTGCATACTTTCATCACACATATCTAAATTCATGTAGGCTACACACATTCAAACTTCTAGATGCGAAATTTCACAATGATTTTTCCTTTAAAATCTTTAGAAACATTTTTAGTTCACTTATACTCACCTTATATATGAAACATTACCTAAGTTACTCATATATGTTGAAGAACCTTTGGGCTAAGTTTGGTCCTTTGTTACATTTACTAAAAAATTTCTATTTTACAAAGTTAAAAGAGCTCATTATAACTACTAACTATAGTATTCGTTAACCATATAACATTGTCAAATAACCCCTTTGAGTTCATACTTGCGTATTATTTAGAAACTTTTTTAGTTCATGCTTGCATCGTTTATAAGGTGTCTAACTAGATGTGTGAACATATCGGTTATCTCTAAAGGCATAAAGCATCCTATCATATTTGTTCAAAAGTTCACAATACAAGTCATAGAGTTTCCAACTCAATTGGTTGTCAATTATTAAGATGTTATGACTAACAATATATATATATGCAAAGTAGTTTGAGTCCATACTTCATGTGTATTTACAAGTCCAACTAAACTATAAACATATGCTCACAAGGTTAGATTCAAAAAGGCGTAAAGTTTTTATAAACATAGTCCTTGTCTTTCGACTTTTCTTTTAAAATGATAAAATTCATGTAGACACTCGAAATTTTCTTCTCCTGTTACTAACCATACAAGAGGGCAAAAGCATCTTTTTCACATCCCAAAGATAACCCTGGAGGACTACGACATCAACTTCAAACCCTGGAGATCACCCCAGGAGATCCAGTTTCCAACCCCAGAGATAATCCCGGGAAAGTCAGTTTTTACCTCGGAGATAACCCCAGAGGATCAAGATCAAAGCCTGGAGATAGCCCCAGGAGGTCAAGCCAACCTCAGAGATAACCCTGAGGACAGTCAAAGTCAACATAAAGTCAACCTCGAAGATAACCTTGAGAAACGACTGCTACAACTGCGCAAAAATCAGAGATAACCCTGGGAGGGGCAAAATGGTCATTTTGCTAACTCAACTTCAACTCACATCAAATAAAATCATGTCAAATCAAATTACTTTAATTGAAGTGCCACAAGAACCATATCTTAACTTCCGAGTGCAAACTACGCAAAACGACTCAACGGACTGCCTGACGGAAACCAGGGAATGCCATTTCAATCATGGACCCATCTTCTTGGAATCAAAAAAGGTCAAATCATATATCATTGTGTAGCTCTCGGAAAGAGCTTTCCGGAATGGTATGGCACGCTTCCATCGGACTCCCGGATTGAAAGGTATGAGCGACCGAGCGAACATCGCATATGTACTTCGACACGGCGGGACCCACATTGCCCGGGGCACCCCGGGCAGCCGCAGGTACACCTGCTACTAGGTGCCGTAGGTAGACCTACGGCTCCCCCCTAAATTAATATGGGGCTTGGGGTGGCCATTTTGAAATAGGAAACAGCGAGGAAGCCCTGCCCAATTTGCTCCACACTCATCCCATGCAGTGTACTTTTCCCTTTTAAACACCTGTGAGCTCATATATAGCCCTTTTGTACCTACAAAAGTCTGTGTTTACCCACTCTAAAGATATAGAAGTCTTCTTTGGCAGCCCACTTTAAGCCTTCTCACACACTTTAGAGTCCTTCTCTTCATCTTTGCACAGACCCTTCTACACGTTCAGAGTCGTGTTGCTTGCTTTTGCCCGGACTTCGGTTCGTGGTTTCATTCCAGTCTGTATATATTATATATATATATATATATATATATATATATATATATATATATATATAGAAAAGCAAATAAACGCTTATTTGCTTTTCTATATTGACTAACATTATCGAGTTATGCCTCGATTGAGCCTAGACTTCGGTCTGGAGCGTTTATTTGCTTTTCTATATATATATATATTTATATATATGAACTGCGTGTCGAACTCTGTTCGATGAGCCTAGACTTCGGTCTGGAGCGTTTACCTACTTTAATATATATATATACTTATATATATTATCTGTGGTCGAACTCTGTTCGATGAGCCTGGATTTTATATCTGGAGCGTTTACCTGCTTTAATATATATATATATATATATATATATATATATATATATATATATATATATATATATATATATATATATATATATCTTTACATTTCGTCCCACCTGGAGTTTACTTCGTGGTGGTTGACCATCTTTACAGCTTTCTGTATATTTCGTCCCACCTGGAGTTTACTACGTGGTGGTTGATCGTTTTTACAGCTTTCTTTACATTTCGTCCCACCTGGAGTTTCCTCCGTGGCGGTTGATAGCTTTTACAGCTTTATTTATATTTCTGATCCCCAATGGAGGTGCTTCGTGGTTGGTGATCATGTATGTATATATATTTACAGCTTTTATATATATACTTGCTTACTGCATTTATATCAATTGCGGCATCATGTGAGCCTAGGAATCATGTGATCACAGATTCAATCCCTTGAATCTAGATTCGGTTCCCGTGATGGACCTTTTCAGCTGTAAGGAGCTTGTAAATATATCTATGATGTTTGGATTTCCTCAGATGGTTTTCATACCCACGAGGAATTCAGCACCTGTTTGTACATTATTTTCGTACGGATGCTTTGCATCTGTCAAATAAAATCAATCAAGCCAAGCACTTAATAAAATGGGAGTGTAAAAGGTCTCAATTACTATTGAGCATCAGGGTTCGAAAAATCTCTTTTATAAAACATCACTGCCATATTTTGCTTAAAATTGAATTTTTACATAAAATTCAAACCCTGTGTATATAGGTGCGAACGAGGCCTCGCACTACTTCCAAATAACAGCACATTGACCCACACACACACACATTCAGATAACAGTTTCTTGAAAAGAGGCGATCACCGTGGTAACACGGATGTCGGGGGGTGCCTAACACCTTCCCTCCGCATAACCAAGTCCCCGGACCCTAATGAATCTCGGTTTCACCGACCCATTTAGCAGTGTCACATCACTGGGTCAATGTACAAACCTTTTCTCGGTTGTGTTGGTACAACCATTTAAAAAACTAACTGGCGGCTCTTATAGTCCAATCGTCGACATTATACATGTCGGACCTTTTTCACTTGCTTTTTCAAACAAATCTCACCTAAAATGAGAACACCAAAGGACAAGTAACGGAAAGGGACAATTAAAAATCCCGACGTCGACAGGTGGCGACTCTGCTGGGGACTCCAGTAAGAGGACTTAAGCCGCTATTACAATTTTTTCAAAATTATTATCTGCTTGTGTGTGGATGTTGCATTTACATTTTGTGATGAATGTGTACGAATGCATTTCCTTACTTAGTGCTTCGGACTATAAACTGCTTGTGATATTAGTGCTTCGCACTATAAATTGCCTGTGATATTAGTGCTTCGCACTATTAAATTGCTTGTGATATTAGTGCTTCGCACCATATCTGCTTGTGATATTAGTGCTTCACACATGTCATCATTTTCATACGGTAAGACGCGATGTATGTGAATGTATGTTGTGTGGTCCCTCCACTAGGAGGCTATCCCGTCGATGTTTGATTACTGGACTCGTGAGAAGACTAATTCTCCGAGGCTCAAGAAAGGCACCACCCAAATTCGCTCCAGTTGAAAGACCGGATTAACTTCCCGTCAAGTAGATTGCGATGATTTGGGAACCTTCATGCCAAAAAGCCGCAAGAGTAACCTAAGATAGGTCAGCCTCTGATAAACCCAAAACGGAGGAAAGTCTCTTCATGCTCTCATTTCAAAATACTTGTAAAGCACAATTACTTGTAATTATCTTCCATATCTATCTCCATGTAATGAGAAATATGAAGAAATGTGTACACATACATGCTATAAACAGCTGACATCCGTTTTGCAGGATAAAATTCCTAAACTGGACACATCGCATAGCATGTTATTATCCACCTTCCCTAAAGACTAAACTATGCAAGTCTTTTGCAGGGAATCAATCGGACCTACCACCCGTTCAAAGTCCAAAAAGGCAACAGGCCTACTGTCAATCATGTCATCATCCGACCAGACTGAACTTAATCCAGTTTCTCGCAAAGAATTCGACGGATTAAGCGAACAGATTACATATTTGGCTGTTCTACTAAAAGAATTACACCAGTCTACACAGGGTCAAAAAATACTCGTACATGCTAAATCCTCCACACAAGGAGGAACCCAGGTCGTTACAATACCTGAACTGCAGTTGGATCCGACTAATAAAACTTATGATGCTGCCCATCCCACTGGAGACCCAGACACTGGTGACATCAAAAAGAAAGTCCTCCAAATGGAAGAGACTCTTCACACTATCAAAGGAATTGGAACACACGGGAGTATTTCATATGCTGATTTGTGTATTTTCCCTGGTATTCATTATCCAAAAAAGTTTAAGACTCCTAACTTTGAAAAATATGACGGGTTAAGAGATCCTTACACACATCTAAAGGTGTTTATTGGAGAACTGGGATCTTATGTAGAGGATGAAAAACTCAGAATGCAACTGTTCCAAAAAAGTCTAACTGGAGAAGCCCGTTCGTGGTACACAAGATTAGACAATTCAAAGATCCATAGTTGGAAAGAGCTAGCACACGTTTTCCTCACCCAATACAACTTTCAATCTCAAATGGCTCCTGATCAGTATCAAATTACCAAGATCAAGAAACAGTCTAATGAGTCTTTCAGAGAGTATGCTCAGAGGTGGAGACGCCTGGCTGCCCAAGTTAGTCCTTCCATGACAGAATCAGAGATGGTCATGACTTTTATAGACATACAAGAAGCACCTTTTTATGAAAGAGTTTTAGCCGGCATCGGCAAACCATTTTCTAAAATGGTCAAACATGGGGAGATGGCTGAAATGGGATTGAAATCCGGAAAGATTCAAGACCTAGCTGCACTCAAAGCTGTTGCTGATCACATCCAATCTAGAAATTATGGGAACAACCCCCGGAGGGTCCATAAAAAGAAAGAAGAGGATGTTTCCCTGATACTACAGGGTCAAAAAGGCAGTCAAAACATGCCTATCCAGAGGAGAAATTACACTCCCTTTCAAGCACAGTCTTTGAACCCTCCAGTACCAAAAGGTGGAGAAATCAAACGACCTCGAGTATTCACACCCTTAGGGGAAACCCTCGAGAACATTCTCAATCTTCTAACAACACAAAAGAAAATCACGCATATTCTTCCACCAGCCAGCCCTAATGGTCGAGGTTTTAATACTGCTCGAAAATGTGCTTATCATGTCGGGGCACCTGGACATGATACTCAGGATTGTTGGGCCTTGAAACATAAAATTCAAGACCTGATAGACAACGGGGAACTCGTGGTAACCAAACTCGATCAGCCTCACGTTCAAGATAACTCTCTTCCTCAACACAAAGAAGAAGAGGTCAATATGATCAATTGGAGCAGTGGACAGAGTTCCAATTTCAGCTGTGAATCCTCCCAGACCCCCAAAGATGGTGATGACAGATGGGATTATGCCAAGTTCCAATTCATAATGGAACGAAAGATGAAAGCTCTCTGTAAACAAATTGAGCAATTAGCGGAACTGGTGACTTATCAGCATCAAGTGACTCGTCAGCTAATTAGCCAGGAGCATGCCAGTCTCCTACCTATTGTCATGAATATTCCCTCTTCACTTTCAGAAAATGAAATACTGGAAGATAAAGTGACGAAGAGAGCGAATGCTAAGGCCCGTCGGGATTTTGCCAACAAAAGGGAGTTCACACATTTGGGCCAACCTATGGAGGAAATCCTTCATATGTTAATCAATGAAGGAATGATTAGTTCCCTTCTACCTCCAATCAACCCCCGTTCAGGACGATACAACTCTGAGGGAGTATGTTAATATCATTCTCAATCTCGCGGTCACAGCATAGAAGAATGCTGGGCACTCCGCCACCTTATTCAAAATTTTATCGACAGTGGCGTACTGCGCCTGGCAGATAACGACACTGTGTTATGGGTAAGTGAGGATTCATGACCTACTAAGTGGAAGAGTGTAGTAGCAGTCATATCCATAGAAAATGATGGGGTTAACAAATCACTTGTCATGCTAGTAATTCAACTCAAGGGAATCAACAATCCTTTGAAAGTGGCCGCTCCCGAGCCAATCAACTTGTCGTGCAGAGCACAATATCCTATTGTTAGCTTGCGCACAGTTCCATGGAATTATGGAGAAGGTGAAGGATCCACCTCGCATATAACTGCTGCAATGTCGAAGGAGAATCCACTGTATCTTCCCCAACGGGTAATGAAGCCTGTCATCAAGTCTAAGGGGAAAGTACCCATTGAGAAGATTGAAAATTTCCTCCGCACTATGGGTCATAACGAAGCCAAGGTGGTTTTAAGCTTGAAAGAAGCTCCACAACAGATATCAATCTTGGACTTGGTCCTGACTTCCGAGAATCACCAGAAGGTCTTGTTAAAAGTTTTAGAAGAAGCCTATCTACCGACATCAATTGATACGAAAAAGTTTCAACATTTGGTTGATCACATTTTCAACAATAATGTGATATCCTTCACTTATGATGACATACCACCCAAAGGGACCGGTCATTGCAAACCATTGCACATTGTGGTCTTGTCCTCCGGATATATGATGGCTGGAGTTTTAATAGATGGAGGTTCCTCTCTGAATATTTGCCCATACGCTACCTTGGTAAAGATAAATATCAATCCCAATCGAATTCAGAGTAGCCATACCATTATCAAAGCTTTTGATGGAACCCGCCGTAACTCGGTTGGAGTAGTTGAGCTGCCAATTGAGATTGGTCCTCATACATTCTGCGTATCGTTCCATATGCTCAAGATAGATTCAGGATACAACCTACTCTTGGGACGACCATGGATTTACATGGCAGGGGCAGTCCCCTCCACTCTTCACCAACAGTTGAAATATATCATCAACAATAGCCTGGTCATAGTCAATGCTGAACCGGAGTTTCCTCAGCATGGGGACATGCTTTGGAAATAAGCAATACCCAATACCATGCTATTGGAACGCCACTGCCCGAACCCCAGATTTCTGCCGAGGTAATGTCGGCCACACAAGAAATGATGTCGTTGGGTCATAAACCGGGACAAGGGTTGGGTAAAGATTGCCAGGGTATCAAGTACCCTACTCACTTAACCAAGCAAATTGGGACAGCTAGACTAGGCTATTCTGCCAGCTCTAGTCACAGGAATCCTCATAAGCATCAGCAGATTCCTTCAACTTCGACCATGCGACGTTTAGCTTCGCCTTCAAGCTCCGAGTCCGCACAACCTCCTGTAAAGGTGCCAGCCAATATAATGGCAATGTTATTTCCCAAGCCGGTACCGGTAAAGGAGAAAAAAATCTTTGTTCCAGATCCTACAGTGGAGGAAGAGGAATGAAGAATCAAGCAAGACGTAATGCGGATGATGTCCGGCATACGCATCATCGTTCATAATGAGCATACCAACAGATACACCCCAGACGATGATTGCCCATACGTAATGGCTATCATTCGGGACAGGGAGGATGATGATAATCCTTCTATCACTGCAGTTCACCCGAAATTTGCTCTTGCCAATTGGAGTACCACTCCTTGTATTTACCGACGAGGGTAAAAAGGGAAGAAACTCTCTCTACCTTGTAGATAGCAATAACTGCTTATTTTTTCTGTACAGTATTAGCAGTTACTTTTGTCATTACAGGCTAACACTTTGTGTGATTGAACAATGTTATATACTAAGTGAAAGCATATTTTGTTTTAGGACTCTGAATTTAGATGTGTCTGTACTTGCTGATGAGGTGCCTGTTCTCCACAAGGACTGTAACTTTGATGTAAAGTGGGACTCAGACTTGATGGAAATATAAGAGGACTATGAGATACCTCAGGAGATCAAAGAATGGGTCAAAGACAAACCGAAGCCAAATCTTGATCAAACCACCTCTTCTGAGCCGCTAAAAACCCCAAACAAATCTAGATGGGTACGGACCTCACTTCAAACCAAAGGAATGACATGGTTACTCTATTGACTCTATTCCAGGATGTGTTTGCATGGTCTCACGAAGACATGGTCGGTTTATACACGGACATTATCATTCATCGCCTTCCCATCAAAGGGGGATTCAAGCCACTCAGGCAGAAGCTCAGGCTATTAAAACCTGAGTGGAAGTTAAAAATTAAAGAAGAAATTGTGAAACAATTTCAAGCCGGCATCATCATGGTGTCAACATACCCTGAATGGCTATCCAACACAGTCCCCGTTCCGAAACCGGGAAGGAATGTGCGAGTTTGTGTGGATTACAGAGATTTGAATAAAGCTTACCTCAAGGACAGCTTTCCCGAACCATTCATCCACATACTTGTTGACAATACATCTCGATGCGACATGTACTCCTTTGCTGATTGCTTTGCGAGGTACCATCCAATCGTGGTTGCTGAGGAAGATCGTGAGAAAATTGTTTTCATCACTCCTTGGGGAACCTTTTTCTACGGACGATTGTCATTCGGCCTCATCAATTCCGGAGTTACCTATCAGTGAGCCATAGGACTCTTTTCCACAATCTAATGTATAAAAAAAAGAAAAAAAAGAAGAAAAAGAAAAAAAACTCTTCAACAGGTTCTACATTTGCTGCCTTACCATCGGCAGGTTCTACATATGGTCTTAGAGTTCAAAGAAATCTCTTTTCTACACATTCCTCGTAATAGGAATGACTTTGTAGGCCCACTAGCAACCTTGGCCTCCTTGATCAAGATACATGATAAGGAAGACATGCCAACCCTCACATTTGAGCAACAAAAAGCTCCAGCCTATTGGAATTCCATTAAAAAGTATTGGATGACCTACCTCCCACCCAACATCCTTGGTATCAACACATCAAGAAGTACTTACGAGATGGATCCACACCCGCTGAGGCGAGCCCGATTGAGAAAAGGCGGATCCATCGACTTGCTATGAAATTCTACCTGAGCAGAGATGCACTCTGCAAAAAGAATGCAGGACGAGGTCTCCTCAAATGTCTGGATGAGGACAAAGATCAGAGGTTCATATCCATGGGGGAGTATGTGGCCCACAAATGAGCGGCCTTCTACTTGTAAAGAAGATCCTACAACGGAAAAGTTTGACTATGATAGTTCAAACAACACGACTTGATTTTGAAAAAAGATCGTTGACAACCATGCTCAGTTAAAAGGAAAATTCTCCCCGAACTGGGAAGGCCCGTTTGTTGTCAAGGAAGTATTGACAGGAGGTGTTTTTAGATTATAGGAAATGGACGGCGATGAATTTCTGTAGCTTATCAAATCAAACACTGTGACACGGTACTATGTCTGAGGTTACCATCAAGCGAATATCCTAGTTTTGGATCATCAGATTACCAGTCATTCTGGTTCTTTAACCCTTTACCACATATAACTCTTCCACACTTTGCCCCTAAGGGAAACATCCTTTCAAGCCAGCAGCCTGGCTTCACTATGATTATACCACTTTGGTCATCCCACCGCGAATTGAACCTCTTACGTTTGTAGTTTGGCTACCCATACATGGGATCAAACTTCTCATACCTTCAGTTTATCCTCAACCTAGGATCAAACTTTCTCTTCCCCGCAGTCTGATCTGCTCATGGGATCACGCTTTTCATCTCGCCCTGAGGGGCGAACTACGTCGACATGATCTCCCCAATACATGGGAGTACGTAGGCAGCCATCTTTATGGTCCGGTCTCACCACAGAAAAACAAAAACAAACATACTCCTATCCATAACCACATACAGAAACAAGTCCCAAGACACCAAAGATGGTAGGGAATACACACAGATCGACGATTCATTCTAAAAATCCTGAGACATCTCACTGTCCATCCATCAAGGAGGAGTTCAGAATACATCCAGATAACAAAGTCCTGGAGAAATAAGCAAATATCAAACAAGTAACGAGGCACAACTAAAAAGGAAGTGAATCAACATATATTTCTCTGCCATATATAATGATGTTTAATATATACAATGTGTACTATACATGACAAAAATGGCTAAGTTAGTCTATGCAGGAAAATTCAAGCCCTTCTACAAATCAATGTATATGCGCACAATCGAATTCAATATGGCATCCCTCTCAGAAGAAGGGTGTAACGCTGTAAACTTCTGCCCTATGGTAACAAAGCGACCTAAAATTTCCACAGCCATCTGCATGGTGACGCGATGCTCATCAATACATGTGTTCATCTCTGCGATGATACCAATGGTATGAGACCTCACTGCAGTGCTATCTGTAATAGCGACATCTCAGGCAGATATAGCCTCATCATGCTCAACAATAGCGGTATCCCTATGAGTTAGAGCATCATCTCTCTCAACCAAAGTGACATTTCTACCAGAAAGAGCTGTCAACATTAAAGCCCACATCCACTATCTGTTCACCATATGGTACAAAGATAAAAGCTTCTCGCGATCTCGACGTCTAATCAGCCCATCTGTCCAAGCAACTACCCCAGACAACAACCAAGGCTGGGGCAATTTCAAAATTGGCGACAACCAGATATTGGATCCCTTACGACAAGATTGGGGGCAATCTCGGAAGCAGCGATAACTAGACACTAGGACATTTATCAACCATCCTAAAGTGGAAAATGCACCAGTCAACGCCATCATTATGGTTTATCATCATGTCAATGACAATTCAAATATTATTCAATAGCGACTTGGTTAACAAAGAGAGATCCTCATATGAATCCCCGGCAAGAACATGCAAAAGGACTGGGGCATTTTGCAATTCCAAGGAATGAAAGGAGTTTAAGGCGGGATAAGCCTCTCATCAAAAGAAGGGGAAGAACTCCTAAAAGAAATCATGGCGATATAAGCGTGCCCCTACGAAAGAAGGGAAAAATTCTCAAAAATTGAGACATCTACAACAAAATTCAAATCTGGGTAGCAAAATAGCGAGTTGCACCCTCTAGGAATGTCAGCGGCATTCAAGTCATCAGTTTAACCGGAGTTGCGAATCAAAAGTTCAAGGAAATGGGGCACAAGCACCCAAAAAGCGAAAGGAACTCCAAATCACCGCAAAAAGGGTGAGACATCTGGTGGTTGTCATCAATCTAGCATAACATCAGGCGAAATTTAGTGAAGTAATTCGTGGAATATTACTTCAGCGAAGGTGTCGAAAGATTTGGTATTCTAAGACCATTGGCATCAATTCAGCGACATCAACACAGTTCAGCGATGAAAGCTTCGTATACCATCGTTCGAGTGGGAACCAGAAAAGTTTGGCGATCAGCAGGATAGTCACCGTTGCAACTACCAGCGAATACATCGAGAGGGTCTGGTGATTTTAGAATGTCATCCCCATCAGAGATGTGGAAAACATCCCAACTTATCTTCATCAAATAAGTCAACGATTAAATGCCAAACCATTGGAGTCAACACCAGTATAGGCAACATCAATGATCGGTAAAGGTAAAGCGATTTGCAAAAACATTTTAACATTCATCATAACATTGCGATTTGCAATTTTGCGATATGCGATTTGCGATTTGTGATATGCGATATGCGATATACGATATGTGATTTGTGATATGCGAAAGGCGATTTGCGATATGCAAAATGTGATGTATAATTTGCGATGTGCGATTTGGCCAAAAGCAAAAAGCGAAGTGCGATGTGCGATTTACGAACTGCGATTTGCGAAAACATTGTCACATTCATCATAAACATTCACTACATTGCAATTTGCATCATTGAAAATACCTTGTCATGTTTCAAGTGTCTACTAATCTTTATCATGTTCATTCCATTGCATTGCATGAACATGATAAAGAGGGGCATCTGTAGACACTCAAAATTTTCTTCTCCTGTTACTAACCATACAGGAGGGCAAAAGCATCTTTTTCACACTCCAAAGATAACCCTGGAGGACTACGACATCAACTTCAAACCCCGGAGATTACACCGGGAGATCCAGTTTCTAACCCCGGAGATAATCCCAGGAAAGTCAGTTTCAACCTCGGAGATAACCCCAGAGGATCAAGATCAAAGCCTGGAGATAGCCCCAGGAGATCAAGCCAACTTCAAAGCAACCCTGAGGACAGTCAAAGTCAACATCAAGTCAACCTCAGAGATAACCCTGAGAAACGACTGCTACAACTACGCAAAAATCGGAGATAACCCCGGGAGTGGAAAATTGGTTATTTTGTTAACTCAACTTCAACTCACATCAAATACACTCATGTCAACTCAAATTACTTCAATAGAAGTCCCACAAGAACCATATCTTAACTTCCGAGTGCAAACTACGCAAAACGACTCAACGGACTGCCTGACAGAAACCCGGGAATGCCATTTCGGTCATGGACCCATCTTCCTGGAATCAAAAAAGGTCAAATCATATATCATTGTGTAGCTATCGGAAAGAGCTTTTCAGAATGGTATGGCACGCTTCCATCGGACTCCCGGATTGAAAGGTATGAGCGACCGAGCAAACAACGCGTACGTACTTCATCACGGCGGGACCCCCACTACCCGGGGCACCCCCGGGCAGCCGCATGTACACCTGCTACTAGGTGCCGCAGGTAGACCTGTGGCTCCCCCCTCTATAAATATAGGGCTTGGGGTGACCATTTTGAAAGAGGAGACAGCGAGAAAGCCCTGCCCAATTTGCTCTGCACGCATCCCATGTAGTGTACTTTTCCCTTTTAAACACCTGTGAGCTCATATATAGCCCTTTTGTACCTACAAAAGTCTGTGTTTATCTACTCTAAAGATATAGAAGTCTTCTTTTGCAGCCCACTGTAAGCCTTCTCACACACTTTAGAGTCCTTTTCTTCATCTTTGCACACACCCTACTACACGTTGAGAGTCGTGTTGCTTACTTTTGCCCGGACTTTGGTCCGTGGTTTCATTCCAGTCTGTATATATATATATATATATATATATATATATATATATATATATATATATATATATATATATATTAAAGCAGGTAAACACTCCAGACCGAAGTCTAGGCTCATCGAACAGATTTCGACACGCAGTTCATATATATATATATATATATATATATATATATATATATATATATCTTTATATTTCGTCCCACCTGAAGTTTACTTCGTGGTGGTTGACTGTCTTTACAGCTTTCCGTATATTTCGTCCCACCTGGAGTTTACTTCGTGGTGATTGATCGTTTTTATAGCTTTCTTTACATTTCGTTCCGCCTGGAGTTTCCTCCGTGGCGGTTGATAGCTTTTACAGCTTTATTTATATTTCTGATCTCCACGGAGGTGCTTCGTGGTTGGTGATCATGTATGTATATATATATTTACATCTTTTATATATATACCTGCTAACTGCGTTTATATCAATTGCGGCATCATGCGAGCCTAGGAATCATGTGATCACAGATTCAGTCCCCTGAATCTAGATTCGGTTCCCTGAATCTAGATTCGATTCCCATGATGGACCTTTTCAGCTGTAAGCAGCTTGTAAATATATCTGTGATGTTTGGATTTCCTCAGATGGTTTTCATACCCACGAGGAATTCAACACATGTTTGTACATTATTTTCGTACGGATGCTTCGCATCTGTCAAATAAAATCAATCAAGCCGAGCAATTAATAAAATGGGATTGTAAAAGGTCTCAATTACTATTGAGCATCAGGGTTCGAAAAACCTCTTTTATAAAACATCACTGCCATATTTTGCTTAAAATTAAATTTTTACATAAAATTCAAACCCTGTGTATATAGGTGCGAACGAGGCCTCGCACTACTTCTAAATAACAGCACATTGACCCACACACACACACATTCAGATAACAGTTTCTTGAAAAGAGGCGGTCACCGTAGTAATACGGATGTCAGGGGTGCCTAACACCTTCCCTCCGCATAACCAAGTCCCCGAACCCTAATGAATCTCGGTTTCACCGACTCGTTTAGCAGTGTCACATCACTGGGTCAATGTGCAAACCATTTCTCAGTTGTGTTGGTACAACCATTTAAAAAACAAACTGGCGACTCTTATAGTCCAATCATCGACATTATACATGTCGGACCTTTTTCACTTGTTTTTTCAAACAAATCTCACCTAAAATGAGAACAACAAAGGACAAGTAACGGAAAGGGACAATTAAAAATCCCGACATCGACAATTCAATTGTAATATTACTAGAACATCTTGCAATATGTATTGAAACATGTTTAAGGATTATGTATGTTCTTGGAGTCAAGTTAAGTTAAGATTTCTTGCATCAAACCATCAAACAAAACAAAGGAATTTAAGTCACTACAGCACCCCCCCCGGTCGGGGTGGGCTTTTACACTGCAGGACCCCCCACCAGGGCAGGCATGGCCCCTGTCAAACTTATCCCCACCCCCCGCCAGGGCGAGCCTTACACATAGCATGACCCCCGCCGAGGTAGCCATCACTTCAGTCCTACGAACATAGGCATTCCCTATTCGAGCTTTGATGCGATTTTTAACCCAACAACTATTCAAGCAGCAATGTAATGTTGTATAATTGCTATAAACTTGCTACATAACATTCCTAGTATGTTTCTATCAATCCCAAACATACAAACAATTAAATTCAAGGAGCAGTTCAAGATTTTTGCCAATTTTCAAAGTTTAACACATTTAGCGATTCTCTTCCCTACGAACTCGTTACTTGACCAATTTACTTCGTTTAACTCTCGTTGATTTCGTATTGGACCATATTAACAATGTCTAGCATCAATTGATACATTCTAGCATGCTTCAACTATAAACATTTCAACTCAAAATAAGTTTTTTCGTACTTTTCTAATAACTTTGCAAAACTTGAACGTAAGAACATATAGAGGAATGTTACCTTTTCTGAAGTTGAATTGCTACTCTAGCTTCAATTTACAGATTGTATAAGCTTAGCCCAACCACACTTACACACACTTGAAATTTTCTCAGAAGATTAGCAAAATGGTGGTGAATGAGAAGGGCTCCATTTATAGGAAAGCTTGTGACCAATTTATGCTTTTACTTAATGAATCAAACCATTGGAATGGAGAAAAAGCTGATGGTTATGAAAGATTTGGTGGAAGAGTACTATGTAGACCACTCCCTCTTCATGATTTGCTAGCCAGGTGGTTGGTAATGAGGGACTAGGCCTTTGGCCTATTACGTGAAGAAGAAATGGAGTGACACTCAATTTGGGACACTACCAATACTCAGCATTTGCAAACCATTACTTAGCATACTTAGGTTTATTTTACATTTTATCCACAAATGAGCATACATATACACTCACTCATATATACACATAAAAATCATATAATCCATGTACATTGATTTATTTCAATTAATATTTACCCTAGACTAGGATATAATTTAGTTGGGTACTGATATTACCTTCCATAAAATTCATTATCCCAATTCTACATAGATATTAAAGTAATCATTTAATATTAATTATTTATTAAATCCAAGTTACTTTCTCCCATAGGTTTAAAATACACATTTAAATACTCCCACACATATCATGATGTCACATAAGACTTTTTCATACAACTTGGTTAATTACTTAAGTCAAGCTTACTTTTGTCATATAGTGTTTATATAATTCCAATGTCACACCTCATTTTTTATTGAATGAAAAACCTTATTATATATGATTTCTCCTTACATACTATTATTCATGATAATTAATGAATGACAAATAAATCATTCCCATTATGTAATTATTTATTTATTAGTAATACCAATTAATTTCATTATTAGTTAAATTAGTACTTTCTCATTTCATCATCTTGCCACATTAGGCATAATTTCACAAGCTTAACTAAGCTTCTCATCACTTCTACTACATTGCTTAATTATCATAAGCTTACGTAATTAAATTAATTACCACACTCGTGCCAATACTATATATATTTATATTCAAATAAATATTCAACCAATCTTTATTCTCAATATTATAATGTATTAAAATTCGCGGGTATTACAATTCCTCTATTTACAAATGGAGGTTGGGAGCTCTATTTAGGAGAGCGTGCTATTAGGAGCACCACAGGAGAGATTCGCATTTCGATCTTTCCTCCTACCAGGCGTCATTGGCCTTTGTCGCTGCCAATCATTGAGGTCCCATTGATGGGTGTTGATGGCTTTACTTTGTCAGAGGGACCTTTCACTCAGGAGGCTTTTTACCGCTGGTGGTTCCCTCACACCATTGGAGCCCAGACCCGCACCACACAGTTTATGAGGGATATGATTCTTGGCTCCGTTATGATGACGGATTGGATTGCCTGCGTCCGAGAGCCTACTCATCTGAAGCAGATTGATAGTTTGACCCAGCTGTAAGACCCCAAGTTTTATGAATAAAGATTAATTTTTCTCACAATATATTTTTGAATATTATGGTGTGAATTTGATATAATGTTATAGTTGTAGATAATATTTACAAATTTTGCAAAGTAAGCAAGTGATTTTAAAATATTCGTACGATGACACAATCATTAGTGGACCCCACAACGAAAGTATTGCCTTAGTTAGAAAATGACAGAAATATCTTTTTATAAAAATAACAGCGAAAGTTTTACCATTAAACTGTTGAACTACCCGGTAGTAAAAGTACAGTAATACGCGTGGTTGCATAGTAGTACACGGTATTGATTATTGATGTTTACGTGAGAAGTCACTCAGTTATATTCAATTATTGCTACAGTAATTGCTGCATAATATATCTCATATTATTGATTCAATTATTGTCACAGTATCATCTACATATTATTTTATATTATTAAATTAATAATTGAGACGACAAAGTTATTCATATTATTATTTGCAATATTGACGATGTCTAGAAAGTTCTGTCGAGAAAAGGGGTTTGGTCACCTAATTGCGCGCTAATAAGGAGAAAACCTTATCGGAAAGCCCCCTCTTTTCTGGGAATGATCTGGTTGTTAAATATTATGAGTTATAATATTAATAATGATTAAGTTCGTGTTGATTAAAGATGAAATTAATATTTCCATTGCGTTGGGATTATTTGTATTAGTGGAAATCGACATTTATTTCGATAATAATTGATTTCTGGAGGTTATATTGACCAATCGGGTAATTAATCGGATAAATGAGCAATTAATTGCTATTAGTTCACATGCAAATTTATTGTTAATTCATATGTATGGAACTATTGATTCACATGTGTATACTATTAGGGGAGGTGGTGCAAGATTTATAATACTTGCAAGACTAAATTAAAAATAGAGGTATAGATGAAGGTACTATACTGTAATAATTCGAGCCCCAAAATGTGCATATATCGAAACTATATTTTCCTATAAATAGAAGCTCATTCTTCTTTCATTCTCACCAATTCACTAAGACTCACAAGAGCAATTATAGAGAGAGAAGCTATAGAGAGAAAGAATAAAAGTATTCCACTACTTCACTATTCTAGTATACATTCTTCTTCTAAGGTAAGGGATATTATTTTTGTTCAGTATTCATAAGGAGTAATATTTACTTTTATACTATGTAGTATGTGAGTAATATTATTTCGTCTCGTATTCCTGATTATACCCTCATTCTGTTAAAGTATTGCTTCTATACTCCGTGAAATTAGTAGAATATCATTGATATTTGCGCTTCATCCATTATCTTTTTATGGGAATATTATTCTGAACATTCTTGATAATTATTGATCTTTTCATGCCGAAATACTATTCACGGGATACTATTTACAAAGTACTATTCACGGGATACTATTCACAAAGTACTATTCACGGGTACTATTCACAAAGTACTATTCTCAAAATACTATTCACGGAGTACTATTCACTCAGATACTATTCACCCGACGTACTATTCATGATAAAAATTAATTTCTTTTCGGTCTAAATCATTTTTGATACAATATTATTCTTGAATTTTACTCCACAAAGCAGTATCATGCTAACAATTTGGACATTATTGAATTCTGGATAAATTAAATTATAAATTTTTAAAAATTTATCCTTTATTTCCTTTTAATTGAATTCTTATATCATTGTCATCATCCTCATGCTTATATTATAATGAAAGTCATCTTTGGGTTACGTGCATAGATGGACTGTTGATTGGTATGATTATGACCAGGGATCATCCGGTATAATCATGACCCGTAATGTTACAAATGATGTGGTAAAAGTCCTCATTGGCCCGTAGTGCATTGATGGACAGTTGTTGGTATGATCATAACCATTGATGATTACACGAATATCCTTGGCCCGTAGTGCATGGATAATTCGTGGACATGATACTAATGAATATCATTGGCCCGTAGTGCAGGGATGATTTGATGATGTGGTTTATTTATTAAGCTGAGTCTCAGCGATAAAATTGATGATAAACTTTTTAAATTATAGAAGATAGTAGATATCATGATCTACTTGACTCTTCTAATGGATTACTTGTTCCGCTGCAGTTAAACTTATTGTTTATTAGTTTAACACTGTTGAAGGCTAATGATAATTTATTCTGCATTATCTTAGTCATAATATTTCTTACTAGGCTAGTTGAGCTCACCCTTTTGCTTTCATTGTTCTCTTCAGGAAATGAGAACGTAGGCGAGACTAGTCGGGGAACGGAGTGATGGCCCGAGTTGGTGGCTATAGTATTCCTCACTATTTTATAAAATAGTGTGATAATAATTGTAATGAGGACTCCTTTTTGAGTATGAATACTGTCTTTTAGACAATATTCGTGAAAAAACTCTCAGCTACGTTTTATCGTATTGTATAAAAGAAGTTTGTATTTGATTTCTGTACCATGTATTTGGCGACTCAAGATGGGTGATGTATACCTATTTTGGGGGCGTCACATTTGGTATCAAAGCTTAGGGATATGATCCCTGGCTAAGATGTGAGACTAGAACTAGGGGGAGAGACGGATAAATTCTTCGCTAGTATGACCTACCTAAGCTTATTTATTATTTTATTGGTCGGTCAGAGTATAGAGATAATATGTGGCATGTCAATTAACTTGTGTTTTGTGGCAGTGTTTGAAAATGGCATCTGAAAATGTCGAGATAAGCAATGAAGCATATAAGACCGTTGAGTCACCAACGATCAATACCCAGGATAATGTTCATCAGGAAGGCAATAATTCTCAGGAACAACACTGACCAAATAATGAACGATGGGATGTTCAGAGGCTTTATGCAATTCATGCAACATCAGGCGAGAACGACTCCTGCTCAAAATGCAGGCGGAAACACTAGCAACTCTCGGACGGTCTCCGTTAAGCAGTTCAAAGAGCTGGGACCACCGAAGTTTTTGGGGGAGCCAAAATCGCTTAGGGCGGAGACGTGGATTAAGCAGATTACCAAGATATTTGATGTCTTGGGATGCTCCGAGGAGAAAAAGGTTCCCTTTACCACCTTCATGTTGCGAGGAGAGGCAGATTACTGGTGAAAATCTGTAAAGCGTACTCAACCTGCTGCACAAAAGATGTCTTGGGAGAAGTTCCAAGAACTGTTCAACAACAAGTAATTTCCCGAAAGTATTCGTCACATGAAGGAGGTAGAGTTCATCAAACTGGAGCAAAACAATATGATCGTGTCGCAGTACGAAGCTAAGTTTGCCGAGTTGTCCCGATTTATATCCCACTTTGTTGATAATGAGGAGAGAATGACATGGATGTTTCTAAGAGATTTGAAACCCGAGATATGTCAATAACTAATATCTCACAAACTGTGTTTGTATTCAGATGTTGTTAATGTGGCTCATTTATTAGAGCGCGATAATGAGTCAACCCAACCAAGAGAGAGCAGCCGACAAATCGATAATACGAGTGGTAGCAGTCATCGAAGCGATGACAACAAACGTGGAGGTAATCAACATGCCAGAAATGGTAACCACTTCAGTGGTAATCATGGCCAAGACAATAGGAGTGAAAATTTCAAGAAGTGGAGATTCAACAATAATGGAAAGATGTCAGCACCAGCACCCGTTGATAAAGAAGGAGAACGACCACCGATCGTATGCTTCAAATGTAGAAGGGAGGGACACATCAGTCTAAACTGCATGATGTAGTCCAAAGTGTGTTACAATTACAAAAAAGAAGGTCACTTAGTCCGATTTTGTCGTATAGTAAAGTCAAGCCCAGCTGGGATGGAGGTACCAAAGGCCATCCCAGAGAAGTCAAAGCCAGTAGTTCGAGGGAGAGCATTTATCGTAACCTCCCAAAAAGTGAGGAACCCAAACGAGATTATCAAGGGTAAGCTAATCATAAACTCTAGCGAAGTCTATACCTTATTTGATACCGGCTCTACCCATTGTTTTATTTCTCCTACTTGCGCTCAACGTTTAAATTTAACTCCGGATAAATTAGATTTTGACTTATTTGTTGAAACTTTGTTGGGAGAAACCTTCATTACATTCACTATTTATAAGTCTTGTTTGGTTCAAATCGGTACCCTCACAATACCTGTCGATCTTATTTCCTTAAAAATACTTGCATTTGATGTGATTTTAGGGATTAATTGGTTAACTACTCATCATGCAAAAATTGATTATTTTCGTAAGGTTGTTAGCTTTCATATTTTTAACCAACCTATTATGCGAATTCAAGCAACCAAACCACTAAAGTCAATCACTGTCATACCAAGCCATAAAGCTATTCGTTTATTGAAAAACGGATGTCAAGCTTTCTTAGCCCTTTCACGGATTTAAATAAAAATGCGTCAGATTTGAATGATATTTCTATTATTAATAAATTTCCTGACGTATTCCCGGAAGAACTTCATGGCCTACGCCCAGAGCGTGAAATCGAATTTTGTATCGACCTTGAACCAGGTACAATACCCATTTCTAAAGCCTCATATCGAATGGCTCCTATTAAAATTCAGGAGTTAAAAACCCAACTACAGGAATTGTTAGACATCAGTTTTATTCGACCTAGTCCGTCTCCTTGGGGTGCTCCTGTTCTATTCGTGAAGAAGAAAGATGGAAGTATGCGACTTTGAATTGATTATAGGGAGTTAAATCATGTCACCATCAAAAATAGGTACCCGTTGCCTCGCATTGATGACCTATTTGACCAGTTGCAATGCGCCAAATTCTTTTAAAAGATCGATCTTCATTCTGGATATCATCAATTGAAGATTAAAACTGATGACATTCTAAAGACTGCTTTCAGAACTCGGTACGGGCATTACGAATTCCTACTCATGTCTTTCGGATTGACTAATGCTCCTGCTGCCTTCATGGATATGATGAACCGACTATTCAAGGAATATTTGGATCACTTTGTGGTCATCTTTATTGATGACATCCTTATATATTCCAAAAGCCGTGATGATCATGAACAACACTTGAGGCTAATATTTCAAAAGCTTCGTGAAAACAAGTTTTATGCCAAGTTGGAGAAATGCGAGTTCTGGCTTGAGGAAGTAGCATTCCTTGGGCACGTGATATCAAATCATGGAATATCTATTGACCCAACAAAGATTGAAGCAATTCAAAGCTGGGAGCAACCTAAGTCAGTGACTTAAGTACGTAGCTTTCTCGGCTTAGCTGGTTATTACCGGAGATTCGTAGAAGGGTTTTCTCAAATTGCTACTCCATTAACTCAGCTGACTTGAAAAGATACAAAATTCGGTTTGAGCGAGGAATGTGAGAAGAGTTTTCAAGAACTCAAGAGGAGACTTATTTTAGCACCTGTTCTGACAATACCATCTGGTTCGGAGGGATTTGTCATCTACAGTGATGCTTCAGGCAGAAGGTTAGGATATGTTCTCATGCAACATGAGAAAGTCATAGCTTATGCCTCACGACAACTCAAAGAATATGAGAGGAATTATCCTACTCATGATCTAGAGTTGGCAGCGGTCATTTTTGTGCTTAAAATCTGGAGGCATTACCTGTATAGGGAGAAGGGGGAGATCTATACGGATCATAAAAGCCTCAAATATTTCTTCACCTAAAAGGAACTCAACATGTGACAACAATGTTGGCTCGAGCTGTTGAAAGATTACGATCATACCGTTCAATACCATCTTGGAAAAGCGAACATGGTAGCTGACACATTGAGTAGAAGATCATATACGGGTACGAGTGCGATATTATCAACGCAAAGGCCTATTTGTATGACTTATAAATGATGGAGATAGAGTTAAAGACTTCAGGGACCCACGTGATGATGTCAAATATACGAGTAGAACCGACTTTAATTGATAAAGTTAAAGTTGCTCAAGCTACAGACCTGGAGCTGATGCGTATGAGGAAGAAAGTACAAGAAGGTGCTATTCCAGAAGCAAGAATCGATGAAGAAGGAATACTTCGAGTCAACTCCAGACTTTGTATTCCTAACGACCCTAATTTAAAGTGTAAGATCATGATAGAGGCACACAACACACCGTTTACAATCCATCCCAGAAGTACCAAGATGTATCGTGATATTTGATATATATTTTGGTGGAGCAATATGAAAAGAGAGATCACGGAGTTTATCTCAAGGTGTTTAACTTGTCAACGTGTCAAGGCGGAGCATCAAGTGCCAAAAGGTCCATTGTAGCCACTTGAAATTTCAAAATGGAGGTAGGAGCACATTACCATGGATTTTGTTATTGGTCTTCCCAAGGTTTCTCAAGGAATTGATGCAATTTGGGTTATTGTTGATAGATTAACTAAGTCTGCTCATTTCTTGACTATACGAGAAACTTATTCACTTGAACGTCTTGCTCGTATTTACATAAATGAGATTGTAAGACTGCATGGTATGCCAGTATCCATAGTTTCTGATCGAGATCCAAGATTCACTACACGATTTTGGGTTAGTTTGCAGAAGGCTATGGGCACAGATTTATGATTTAGTTCAGCATATCATCCTCAACTGGATAGGTAGTCGGAGATGATTATTCAAACTCTTGAAGATTTATTAAGACTCTGTTTCCTTGACTTTAAAGGAAGTTGGGATAAGTTCTTTCCATTGGTAGAATTCTCCTACAACAATAGTTATCAAGCAAGTATTGGCATGGCTCCATTCGAGGCGTTTTATGGACTCAAATGTCATTCTCCAGTATGATGAGATGAGGTGGGTGACGCAACATTGTTAGGACCAAATTTGGTACGCATGACAACGAAAAAGATTCAAATAATCCGGCAACGTATAAAAACCTCACAAGATCGACAAAGAAGTTATGTTGATCTTCATCGAAAGGACGTGAAATTCAATGTTGGAGATCATGTGTTGTTACTTGTTGCTCCATGGAAAGGAGTTACAAGATTTGGAAAGAAAGGAAAACTCAATCCTCGATTCATTGGGCCATTCGAAATCCTTGATTGAGTAGGAACTGTTGCCTATAGACTCGTCTTACCACCAAGTATGTCTCGTGTTCATAACATTTTTCACATATCTATGTTACGTAAATATATGAAAGACCCGAACCACATTATTGAATTAGAACCGGACGAGATAGCGGAAGATTTAACGTATGAAGAGGTACCTGTTAAAATTTTGGATAAGAAGGATCATATTCTACGCTCCAAGGTTATACCTCAAGTTAAAGTTTTATGGAGAAACCACAATATTAAGGAAATGACCTAGGAGTTAGAATCTGAAATGAAGTCAAGGTATCCTTACCTCTTCGACATACCAAGCACGTACCCTAATTTCGAGGACGAAATTTCATAAGAAGGGGAGGTTGTAAGACCTCAAGTTTTATGAATAAAGATTAATTTTTCTCTAAATATATTTTTGAATATTATGGTGTGGATTTGATATAATGTTATAGTTGTGGGTAATATTTATAAATTTTGCAAAGTAAGCAAGTGATTTTAAAATATTCGATTGGTCGAAGAATATTTGTTTTAACAGAAAATATTCGTACGACGACATAATCATTAGTGGACCCCACAACGGAAGTATTGTTATAGTTAGAAAACGACAGAAATATCTTTTTATAAAAATAACGGCAAAAATTTTACCGTTAAACTGTTGAACTACCCGATAATAAAAGTACAGTAATACGCGTAGTTGCATAGTAGCACATGGTATTGATTATTGATGCTTACGTGAGAAGTCACTCAGTTATACTCAATTATTGCTATAGTATTTGCTGCATAATATCTCTCATATTATTGATTCAATTATTATCACAGTATTATCTACATAATATTTTATATTATTAAATCAATAATTGAGACGACAAAGTTATTCATATTATTATTTGTAATATTGACGATGTCTAGAAAGTTCTGTAGAAAATAGGAGTTTGGTCACCTAATTACGCGCTAATAGAGAGAAATCCTTATCGAAAAGCCTCCTCTTTCTAGGGAATGATCTGGTTGTTATATATTGTGAGTTATAATATTAATGATGATTAAGTTCGTGTTGATTAAAGATAAAATCAATATTTCTATTGTGTTGGGATTATTTGTGTTAGTGGAAATCGACATTTATTTCGATAATAATTGATTTCTGGAGGTTATATTGACCAATTGGGTAATTAATTGGATAAATGAGCAATTAATTGCTATTAGTTCACATACAAATTTACTGTTGATTCACATGTATGAAACTATTGATTCACATGTGTGTACTATTAGGAGAGGTGGTACAAGATTTATAATACATGCATGACTAAATTAAAAATGGAGGTATAAATGAAGGTACTATAATGTAATAATTTGAGTCCCAAAACGTGTAATTATCGAAACTATATTTTTCTATAAATAGAAGCTCATTCTTCTTTCATTCTCACCAATTCACTAAGACTCGCAAGAGCAATTATAGAGAGAAAGAAGAAGAGTATTCCACTACTTCGCTATTCCAGTATCCAGTCTTCTTCTAAGGTAAGGGATATTATTTTTGTTCAGTATTCATAAAGAATAATATTTACTTTCATAATTTGTAGTATGTGAGTAATATTATTTCGTCTCGTAATCCTGATTATACCCTCATTCTGTTAAAGTATTGCTTTTATACTCCGTGAAATTAGTAGAATATCTTTAATGTTTGCGCTTCTTCAAGTATCTTTTTATGGAAATATTATTCTGAGCATTCTTGATAATTATTGATCTTTTTATGCTGGAATACTATTCACAGGATACAATTCACAAAGTACTATTCACAGGATACTATTCACAGGATACTATTCACAAAGTACTATTCATAAGGTACTATTCACAAAGTACTATTCACGGGTACTATTCGCAAAGTACTATTTACAAAGTACTATTCATAGAGTACTATTCACTCAGATACTATTCACCTGAAGTACTATTCATGATAAAAATTGATTTCTTTTCGGTCCAAATCATTTTTGATATAATATTATTCTTGAATTTTACTCTACAAAACAGTATCATGTTGACAATTTGGACATTATTGAATTCTGGATAAATTAAATTATAAATTTTTAAAAATTTATCCTTTATTTCCTTTTAATTGAATTCTTATATCATTGTCATCATCCTCATGCTTATATTGTGATGAAAGTCATATTTAGCTTACGTACATAGATGGACTATTGATTGGTATGATTATGACCAAGGATCATTCGGTATAATCATGACCCGTTATGTTACAAATGATGTGGTAAAAGTCCTCATTGGCCCGTAGTACATTGATGGACAGTTGTTGGTATGATCATAACCATTGATGATTACACGAATATCCTTGGCCCGTAGTGCATGGATAATTCGTGGACGTGACACTAATGAATATCCTTGGCCCGTAGTGCAGGGATGATTCGATGATGTGGTTTATTTATTAAGCTGAGTCTCAGTGATAAAATTGATGATAAACTTTTTAAATCATAGAAGATGGTAGATATCATGCTCTACTTGACTCTTCTAATGGATTGCTTGTTCCGCTGCAGTTAAACTTGTTATTTATTAGTTTAACACTGTTGAAGGCTAACGATAATTTATTCTGCATTATCTTAGTCATAATATTTTTTATTGGGCTAGTTCAGCTCACCCTTTTGCTTTCATTATTCTCTTCAAGAAATGAGAACATAGCCGAGACTAGTCAGGGAACGAAGTGATGGTCCGAGATGGTGGCTATAGTAGTCCTCACTATTTTATAAAATAGTGTGATAATAATTATAATGAGGACTCCTTTTTGAGTTTGAATACTGTCTTTTAGACAATATTCGTGTAAAAAGTCTCAGCTACGTTTTGTCGTATTGTATAAAAGAAGTTTGTATTTGATTTCTGTACCATATATTTGGCGACTCAAGATGGGTGATGTATACCTATTTTGGGGGCGTCACACCAGCAGTTAGATCAGGCACATTTCTTTATCCGGCATTTGGGCAGAGATCCTTTCGAGGCGAATACTTTTGATCATTCCAGCTCTAGGGCTGGCCCTACAAGTGGCCCATATTCAGATGGTTTTGCTGGCATAGATCCTCCGTTGTATCGACCTGATATCCCTACTGGCAGAGATTCAATGACTCAGGAGGAGTTTCATCAGATGGATAGGTTGGATGATGTGGACATCAACATTATTGACTTCTTCTGATTCATTTCTCGCTCTATCTTTTTATAGTCCTCTGTTAGATATTGGGCGACTGTTCCCCAGTTCTCATTATATCTTTTGATAGGCCTCTGTTAGTTGTTGGGCAGTTGTGCCCCATTTCCATGTATTTTTCAGTTATATACAGAGCTGATGTATTTAGATGATGATGTACTTAGGAATGTATGTATAATGTTTTCCATTCCCGACATCATATTGTCATCTGTTATTTATTATGCATGCATTATATCATGGATATGCATTTCCAGAGAGGAGTTTAGCATTGACCCCTGGATGGTCTTATGACACGGATCTGCAGATCCCTTCATCCACTGTTAGTCGGATTGAGGATACCCCACCAGTATTGATGGCATCTTCCTTGAGATTGTGGTATGACAGTTTGTCCTCCCTAGATCGGGTGATAGTTGATCAGTTATTGCGTCACTCTATGACCCCCCTTGACATTTCAGGTTCCACCGGGCTTTATAGAGGGCATGCTAGAGCATTAGGTACCAGATAGGCAGGTATTCAGATTTGATACCCATGAGTTGAATCCTATATTGGAGGAGTATGAGCATCTTACAGACTTGCATTGGATAGGCATTGCGCTCGGATGGCTATCGGTGACATGAGCCGGACAGGCTTGAGGCACAGAGTTTCCCTGGACGAGATTTCTTCGGGGCATGTAGTGTCCATGAGTTTCTTGATTGACAGATTTGGGTCATTGGACAACTGCGATATTTTGGGGACTTCACCATTTCTGATGGTGCTTGGCATGTCGCCCGTGAAAGTAGTATGCATACAAGCCAATCATGTATGATGATAAAGCATATACTTTGTAATCAATCTTATTTGTTTATTAATAAAAGAATTATTTATTAAAGGCATTTATTATCTACATGGTGTTGTTTTAATAATATGTGATAAATCTATAGTTTTAAGCAATACGTTTAGAATCATGATGAGATCATGCTAATGAGATCTAAATTCTTAGACAACTTAAAACTAAAATGTTCCCAATCAATGAATTACTAAAAAGGGAATTAGTGAATCCGGATAGATTGGTACATACGTTGATTGCTCATTGATTGAGGATGATTGATCTCATGATCATTTGTGTGGAGACACTAAAGTAAGTATATAGGTGCTTATTGGAGAATAAGCTCACTGAACGTGACTCGCTAAGGAATACCTAATGGAGTTTTACTTGACTGTCAATAGGAATTCCTGTAGTGATAGTAGTACAAATGATCCTTAGACTTGAGATCATCATAGTATCTTATATATAATGAATTACATTTTGACTTATTCCTTAAGACTCTTAGAGTATATCAAAGGGTATGCTTGGGTGTAATAAGTTATATATGAAGATAGTGAATGATCAATAAAGAATCTACCACTTCTAGTAAAAGAAGAGAAATATCCTATGTGATTCGATAAATGACAATCCAGGAATCCTTGGCCAAGGTGGAATGAAATTAGAAAGTAGTTTCTAATTTGCATTCATTAGGAGTTGTGCATTTAGGAATCGAAATACATATAATTAAATAAAATAAGACTTGATAGTAATTCCATGTCTTATATTTAATTGGGACATTGTATGGTGGAAGGATTGAATTGTACGGTAACTATTAACTCAAAGGTTCTTTTATGATTAATGTTGAAATCTATATTATCTGGAAAGTCGTTGATCGCTAGGGAGGTTTATCCCTATTGTAGAATAAATATTATTTATTGAAATAAATTAATCATTTAATTTATTTATTTAAATAGATTAGAATTATTCTAATTGATTTATTTACAACCAGTTTAATATGGAGAACCTAAAGGGTCACACCATAGAAGGAAGAATAATTATTTAAGAAATTAATGGCATAATCATAATAATATGTTAAGTATATTTAATTTAATCTATGGTGATAGAATAAATTAAATAGCTTAATATTTATTATTTAATATTTTAGAAATATTAAATATAAATTAATAAGATGAGTCTTATTATTATTATTATTATTATTATTATTATTATTATTATTATTATTATTATTATTATTATTATTATTATTATTATTATTATTATTATTTCTAAAAGAGTTTAGAAATTAATTTAATATAAGTACTCTCATTTATTCCTAATAGGATTAGGAGGAAAAATTAGTTGAAGGAGTTTAATTAATTATCCCTAATAGGATTAGGGAGCTCATTTAATTAAAAGAGTTTAATTAAATAAATAATACCTTATTTTAATAGGGTTACCTGATATCTTTATAAGAGGAGTCTTATATCAGATATTAGATATACGTAATTCCAAATTATTGGAGAGTACGCCCCCTTTTTCTATAGAGATAGGAAAAACTAGGGTTTGAGCCAATACACCCTTCTTCTTGAAAATTCTTCTTCCTTGATGGATCACCTCTAGAGGTCATACACTTGGGTGGCTTACATTGATCAAAAGAAGGAATCTACCCGGAGATTTAAGGAGATCGCGGAGAAGTAGGAGGTGAACTCGTGCCTGAGGAAGCTCGTTTCTACAAGGGTATGATTTTATAATTTCTTATTCTTCGTTTAATTAATAATATTCATAAAGGATGATCCGGGTTATTGGTTTGTGAAAAATTTTAAAATCTGATTTTATTTTTCTTCCGCTCTTTTTTGCAATTTGATTGCTTCTTTGATTTTCACAAAATCTCACAGTGGTATCAAAGCCAAACTTTATTCTAATTATTAATTGTTTTGATTCCATATATATATGGGTATGTATATTGAATAATTTATTGGGCATAAATTTGTTGTATAAAATTATTATTTTATGGAAAAAAAAATTCCGAAAAAAGTTTTCGGAAAACACGTTTTTTTTTATATTGCATCCGTGGGTGATTTTTTTTTCAAAAGCCTGTTATTATTCGCGTACAATGGACTTGCTTCACGGAGGTAATATGTTATATATATAATTAACTATATGATAGTTAACAGGTTCATCTCAAGTGACTACAGGACTGGATTCACGTGAAAGGCATGATTGCTATACTAATATATATATTAACTTTATCCTGAAGCTAGCATATCACTTATTTCAAACTTTAGTTACAAGGTTATTGTTATTCTTGATTTGTGTGATATGTAATGTATATATATATATATATATATATATATATATATATATATATATATATATATATATATATATATTATGTAACCTCCCTTTTAGTATCATGGCCCTGTATCAAGAAAAGTTCACGTGAACTACTTCGGTTTATATATTTATATATAATCCACGATTCACACGAATTTTATTATATATATAATATATAATTTTAATAATTTTATAATTAAAATAAAGAGTTTATTTTAATTTTGAAATTATATTTCATGCAACATAAAATTGCCTATTAAATGATATTCATAGATATATGAATGATTTTATTTATTGATACATATGGTGATATGTATGATAATAAATGGGATTGATTATGGATTATTGACCAATGTAATTGGATTTATTTTGGCTGGATGTTTGAATGAATGGATTTTATTAAATGGGGTATGCGTACCTCGTCTTTTCTGGTTTTCTTCTGATGTAAATTCTATCTCTCTCCTATATACTTCCCCTTGACTGATGATCAAAGTTTCTATTTAAATTAAATTGTTTTATGTAATAGGATTAGTTAGAATTATTTTCGAATAACCGGAGATCAAGGAGAAAGGAGCGCTCGAAGACCCGTTTGTAATGGAACTCGGGTTTAAATGTAATAGTTATATTTAAATATTTATTTTTGCACCCTAGGGTTTGACTTTTTGGTTCACTTGGTGGCTCTAGTGAACCAAACTAGAATAAAAGTCCATAATCAATCCGGGTAGAATATAGTATT
Organism: Panax notoginseng; assembly: GCA_016801055.1. Lineage (NCBI taxonomy): Eukaryota > Viridiplantae > Streptophyta > Magnoliopsida > Apiales > Araliaceae > Panax > Panax notoginseng. Next base: position 121,209,922 of record CM029022.1, read on the forward strand.
CTATATGTGCATGCTAGTATTATATATATTATATATTATGAAAACATGCTTCGCATGTTTAATAATATGACGCTTATTATATATATATATATATATATATATATATATATATATATATATATTGCATACGCGCTAAACAAGATGAGACTAATAATAAAAAACCCCTCAAAGATATTATATTAAGTTGTAACGTTCAAAGATATTTGGAATATAGAACGTCGCCGTCTAGCATGATAAAAATAATAGAGCATTGAATATTTAATATGAGTTTGTTGTGCACAAACAAGGCGAGTATTAAATATTTGAGATGTTGTTTTTATTACATTTGATGTGTATAAGGAATTGAACATTACCACTTTGTTGTGCACACACAAGGGCTGTAGTTTTCTCTTCACTTATATGAAAATGTTGGGTATAACTTAACTTAAATTATTTTAGTTCGGATGTGCACACACTTGACCATTATGATTTAAGAGGCAAAATATAAGGAGTTACATGATGATGTAATTGACAAGAGTTGTCTACCTATTTATTTATATATAGTTTGTTGTGCACACACAAGGCTATATACATTTGAAATGAGATCCTTATTCTCACTAGTAAATCTTTAATTAGATATTGCCGAATTATATTCATGAGGGTAATAAAGTTTGAAGAAAATAGTGGGAGATACCAATATAAAATAAGACCAAATTTATTTTGGTAATTAATTAAATGAATGTTTGCTAAAATATTATCTTTTTTACATGCAGAATTTTGAAAATGTCACATTCACTAATTTCACTACGTAGCATACTTGATGCTAACAAACTGATCGGACCGAATTACACGGACTGGTTAAGAAATCTGAGAATTATTCTCACTTCTGAAAAGATTTCTTACGTCCTAAATTCGCCCGTGCCTACAAAAGTTGCAGAGACAGCCTCTAAAGAAGAGATTGCTACTTTTAAACAGTGGCAAGATGATGCATCTGTGGCTCAATGCTTCATGCTCGCATCCATGAGTAACGAGCTTCAGCGTCTGCATGAAACCATGGATACTTCTACTATGCTATTGCACCTTCAAGAGTTGTATGGTGAACAAATTAGGACTGCTAGATATGAAATATCTAAGGAGCTCTTCCGATCTCAGATGACTGAGGGCACTACCGTTGAGACTCATGTCTTAAAGATGATCAATCTGATTGAACGTCTTGGACAGCTTGGGTTCGTCATGGATGGGAAGTTGAGTCAAGATTTAGTCTTGCAGTCACTCCCAGACACCTTCTCACAATTTGTTGTGAACTTTCACATGAATAAGTTAGATGTCAGCTTGCCTGAATTACTTAACATGTTGAAAACTATTGAAGGTCACTTTCCATCCAAGAAGAACCATGTCTTACTGGTGGATGATTCTTCCAAGAAAAGGAAGAGGCCCAAGGTATCTTCTGAAAATAAGAAATCCAAGAAGGCTAAGGGAAAGGCGAAAGTGAAGGATCAAAAGAAACCTGATCCAGCTAGCAAAGGAATTTGCTTCCATTGCAACAAGCCGGGTCACTGAAAGAGGAACTGCAAGAATTATCTTGCGGAATAAAAGCAGAAGAAGCTTGGAGAAGTTTCAAATCCTAATCAAGGTTTGTTTATGATTGAAATTAATTTTTCTGAAAGTCAATCTTCTACTTAGGTATTGGATACCGGCTGTGATTCTCACATATGTAATAATATGCAGGGACTAGTCAGAAGTAGAAAGCTGAGCAAGGATGAGGTCGTCTAACGAGTGGGAAATGGAGTAAAGGTTGCTGCATTAGCTGTAGGGACTTATTGTTTAGCACTGCCTACGGGCAAATCCATTAGTTTAAATAATTATTATTTTGTTCCGTCACTTATTAGAAACATTATTTCAATATCTGTATTGGATATGGATGGTTTTGACATTATAATAAAGAACAATAGTTGTTCTATTAATAATAATAATAATATTTTATATGGTGTTGGTAATTTATAAAATGGACTTTACATTCTTGACTTGCATGAAAATATACTTCAAATTGAACAAACTAAGAAAAGGAAAAGAGATGATGTTAATTATACCTATATGTGGCATTGTAGACTCGGTCATATTAATGAAATAAGATTATCCAAGTTGCATAAAGATGGGCTCCTATAGCTATCAGATTATGAATCATATCCAACTTCTGAATCTTGTCTCATGGGAAAAATGACTAAATCTCCTTTTAGTGGAAAAGGAGAAAGAGTTACAGAGTTGTTAGCTTTGGTACACACGAATGTATGTGGACCTATGGCAACGAATACACGAGGAGGGTATTCTTATTTTATTACATTCACTGATGATCACTCAAGATTTGGATATGTGTATTTAATGAAATATAAATCTGAATCATTTGAAAAGTTCAAAGAGTTCAGAACTGAAGTAGAGAAACAAACGGGCAAAAGTATTAAGATTCTTCGATCAGATCGAGGTGGTTAATACTTAAGCAGTGAGTTTCTCAATTGTCTCAAAGAAAATGGTATAATCTCACAATGGACTCCACCAGGGACGCCACAGCTGAATGGTGTGTCTGAAAGGAGAAATCGAATAATGTTGGACATGGTTCGTTCCATGATGAGTTTTACCGATCTTCTAGTATCATTCTGGAGAAATTCCCTAGAAGCGGCTACATATCTACTAAATAAGGTTCCCTCGAAATCCGTCCCTAAGACTCCATATGAGATGTGGACAGGGAGGAAGCCTAGTCTTAAGTATGTTAATATTTGGGGATGTCCAGCTTATGTGAAAAGGTTTCAAAATGATAAGCTTGGGACAAGATCTAATAAGTGTACTTTTGTGGGATATCCTAAAGAAAGTTTAGGATATTATTTCTACAATCCTACTAAACAAAAGGTGTTTGTTGCCAAACATGCTGCCTTCTTGGAAAAGGAGTTTATCCTTGAAGGGGTCAGTGGGAGGAAAATAGATCTTGAAGAAATTCAAGAACCACAAACCACTACAGATCAAATGGATGAACCTGTCCAAGTAGAGATTCCTTCTATACCACACCCTATTCGTAAATCTGGAATAGTACCAAAGATACCTGATAGGTATGGACTTGTCATAGAAGATGACAATGAGGTACGTATCATAGATGATGATGATCCATTAAATTACGAACATGCTATGAGTAGTAAAGACTCAGAGAATTGGCAAGAAGCCATGAAATTTGAGATGGACTCCATGTATGAAAACCAAGTATGGACTTTGGTTTCACCACCCGAAGGCATTAAGCCTATTAGGTATAAATGGATCTTTAAAAGAAAGACTGGAGCAGATGGCAAGGTAGAGACCTATAAAGCCCGACTGGTCGCAAAAGGTTTTAAACAAAGACAAGGAGTTGACTATGACGAAACCTTCTCACCAGTAGCAATGCTCAAGTCCATTCGGATTTTGCTTGCGATTGCAACTTACCATGACTACGAAATCTGGTAGATGGACATGAAAACGGCCTTTCTCAATAGAAAACTTGAGGAGGATGTGTATATGACACAACCAGAAGGATTTGTTTCAAAGGTTGGAACAAATCAAGTCTGTAAGCTATAACGATCCATTTATAGATTGAAGCAAGCTTCTCGTAGATGGAACATCCATTTTGATGAGACAATCAAAGAGTTTGATTTTATCAAAAATGAGGATGAACCATGTGTGTACAAGAAGGTTAGTGGGAGCGCTGTTTCATTCCTCGTATTATATGTTGATGATATATTACTAATAGGGAATGATATTCCTATGCTACAATCAATTAAAATCTAGTTATCTAAACACTTCTCCATGAAGGACTTGGGAGAAGCATCCTATATTTTGGGGATAAAGATCTATAGAGATAGATCTAAAAGGATGCTTGGCTTTTCCCAAGGAACGTACATTGACTCGATGCTAAAGAGGTTTAGCATGGAAGATTCCAAAAGAGGTCTCATGCCGATGAGCCAAGGAATACATCTCTCCAAGAAACAGGCCCTAAAGACACCTGAGGAGAGAGACCGTATGAGTAAGATTCCTTATGCTTCAGTAATAGGATCTATCATGTATGGTATGATATATACTAGACCAGATGTCGCTCATGCACTTAGTGTAACAAGCAGATATCAGTTGAATCCAGGAGAAGAACACTGGAAGGCAGTGAAAAATATCCTAAAGTACTTAAGAAGAACTAAGGATGTATTTCTTGTCTACAGTGGGTCTGAATTGAAACTAGAAGGCTTCACAGACTCAAGTTTTCAAACAGACCAAGATAACAATAAATCCGTTTCGAGGTATGTGTTTACCTTAAACGGTGGCGCAGTGAGTTGGAAGAGTTCCAAACAGCAAACAGTTGCTGATTCAGTGACAAAGACAGAGTACATAGCTGCAAGTGAAGCTGCAAAGGAAGCTGTTTGGATGAAGAAGTTCATTACCGAACTTGGTGTGATTCCTAGCATTACAAGACCAGTACCTTTATTCTATGACAACACTGGAGCTGTTGCGCAGGCTAAGGAGCCCAGGTCTCATCAGAAATCCAAACACGTGTTGCCGCGATTTTATTTGATCAGAGAGATCATTGAAATAGGAGACGTCACTCTGGAGCGTGTGGACTCTCAAGACAATATTGCAGATCCATTTACTAAAGCGTTAACATAACAGCAGTTTGATCGTCACTTAGAGAAGATGGGTATTAGATACCACGGCGATTGGCTTTAGTACAAGTGGGAGATTGAAAGTAGTATGCATACAAGTCAATCATGTATGATGATAAAGTATATACTTTGTAATCAATCTTATTTGTTTATTAATAAAAGAATTATTTATTAAAGGCATTTATTATCTACATGGTGTTGTTTTAATAATACGTGATAAACCCATAATTTTAAGCAATGCTTTTAGAATCATGATGAGATCGTGCTAATGAGATCTAAATTCTTAGACAACTTAAAACTAAAATGTTCTCAATCAATGGATTACTAAAAAATGGATTAATGAATCCCGATAGATTAGTACATACGTTGCTTGCTCATTGGATGAGGATGATTGATCTCATGATCATTTATGTGGAGACACTAAAGCAAGTATGTAGGTGCTTATTGGAGAATAAGTTCACTGAACGTGACTCGCTAAGGAATACCTAATGGAGTTTTACTTGCCTATCAATAGGAATTCCTGTAGTGATAGTAGTACAAATGATCCTTAGACTTGAGATCATCATAGTATCTTATATATAATGAATTACATTTTAACTTATTCCTTAAGACTCTTAGAGTATATCAAAGGGTATGCTTGGGTGTAATAAGTTATATATGAAGATAGTGAATGATCAATAAAGAATCTACCACTTCTAGTAAAAGAAGAGAAATGTCATATGTGATTCGATAAATGACAATCCAAGAATCCTTGGCCAAGGTAGAATGAAATTAGAAAGTAGTTTCTAATTTGTATTCATTAGGAGTTGTGCATTTAGGAGTCAAAATACATATAATTAAATAAAAAAAGACTTGACAGTAATTTCATGTCTTATATTTAATTGGGGCATTGTATGGTGGAAGGATTGAATTGTACAGTAACTATTAACTCAAAGGCTCTTTTATGATTAATGTTGAAATCTATATTATCTGAAAAGTCGTTGATCGCTAGGGAGGCTTATCCCTATTGTAGAATAAATATTATTTTTTTAAATAAATTAATCGTTTAATTTATTTATTTAAATAAGGTTAGAATTGTTCTAATTGATTTATTCACAACCGGTTTAATATGGAGAACCTAAAAAGTCTCACCATAAAAAGAAGAATAATTATTTAAGAAGTTAATGGCATAATTGTAGTAATATGTTAAGTATATTTAATTTAATCTGTGGTGATAGAATAAATTAAATAGCTTAATATTTATTATTTAATATTTTAGAAATATTAAATATAAATTAATAAGAAGAGTCTTATTATTATTATTATTATTATTATTATTATTATTATTATTATTATTATTATTATTATTATTATTATTATTATTATTATTATTATTTTAATTTCTAAAAGAGTTTAGAAATTAATTTAATATAAGTACTCTCATTTATTCTTAAAAAGATTATGAGGAAAAATTAGTTAAAGGAGTTTAATTAATTATTCCTAATAGGATTAGGAAGCCCATTTAATTAAAAGAGTTTAATTAAATAAATAATACTTTATTTTAATAGGGTTACCTGATATCTTTATAAGAAGAGTCTTATATCAGATACCAGATATGCGTAATTCCAAATTGTTTGAGAGTACGCCCCCTTTTTCTATAGAGATATGAAAAACTAGGGTTTGAGCCAATACACCCTTCTTCTTGAAAATTCTTCTTCCTTGGTGGATCACCTCTAGAGGCCATACATTTGGGTGGCTTACATTGATCAAAGGAAGGAATCTATCCGGAGATTCAAGGAGATCGCGGAGAAGTAGGAGGTGAACTCGTACCTGAGGAAGCTCGTTTCTACAAGGGTATGAATTCATAATTTCTTATTCTTCGTTTAATTAATAATATGCATAAAGGATGATCTGGGTAATTGATTTGTGAAAAATTTTAAAATCTGATTTTATTTTGCTTCCGCTAATTTTTGCAATTTGATTACTTCTTTGATTTTCACAAAACCTCACAGCCCATGTAGACATACTCTTGATGTGTATAGTGGCTTATCTGTACATATCGTTGTACATGGTCCACCTATATATCGACGTGATTATGGTAGTCTGTGCTCTCCGAGAGGGACATACCATCTTACCGATGATTCTGGCATAGACCTTGAGGTCGGCCACGTATTGTCATACTCATTCTGTGGGGATGTTTATAGGCAGTTCGGTCTTGTTGTACGTGTGGTTTATGAAACACCTGAGACCGATTGGCAATTTCAGACGCCATAGGTACTATTTTTCCCACGAGATAGCCATGTCATATTCCTTTCAGCTGGCTGAGTGTACAGACACAACTTCTTGGTCGGCTTTCTTGTTAGGGATCGAGGACCTGTTTGTTATTTTGCCATGTTCAGGGCTCAGCTCTCCATATAGCTTTATCACTCATGCAGCTGGCCAGTTTAAGGGGTGTGACCACATATCATCCACTGGCTGTTATGGCACAGTCTGACTAGTTTCAGGATATTCATCCCTTTGACGGGGCAGTGGGTCAGTGTTTGTCATCTTGGCTTCTGTCAGCAGAGGATTTGTCCAGGATTTATGCCTGTTGGACCCGACATGAGAGGGCTAACTTTTTGACTAGCCATCCAGGTCATTCTCAAGAGTATTTTGTATGGTTGGAGGCAGAGATTGTATCGGCTAGGGTTGTATCCTCAGAGCCTGGTATTGATTCAGATGATGGGGAGTCTATGAAGTACCTTGATTCTTCCATCGAGGATGAGCTGTTTACTAGTTTGTCAGTAGCTCTATTTGATTCCCCCAGTATTCCTGCTGTTGTGACTCCACATTCTGCAGAGTATTTAGAGCAGAGTTTACATCTGATGACGTTTGAGAGGGATCAGGCTAGGGCCTTGATGTTGACAACTCTTTCTGATAGAGATGCCGCTCAAGTTGAGAGAGATGATGCTCTGGCTCACAGGAATACAGCTGTTGTTGAGCGGGATGAGGCTCGATCATCTAGGGATATAGCTGTTGTTGAGCGGGATGATTCACTAGCTACCTAAGATACTGCCACTATAGATAATACTGCATTGAGATCTCATACTACTGACATTGTGGCAGAGATGAGTGCATTCATTGATGAGCACGGTAGCACCATGGTGATGGTCGTAGATCTCCTGGCTCGTGTGGATACCCTAGGGCAGAAGCTCATAGATTTACCTCCATCTATTGATGGCTCACTCATCCACTTGTTTTTAGATTAGCTTTAATTTTCCTGCATAGACTAGGTCAGCCATTTTTGTCATGTACAAGATACATTGTATATATCAAATAGCATTGTATGGCAAGGAAATATGTTTTGATTCACTTCCCTTTTAGATATGCCTTGTTACTTGCTTGATAGTTTTCTATTCTCTAGGACTTGTGATCTTGATGTATTCTGAACTCCTCCTTGATGGATGGACATTAAGATGTCTCAGGATCTTTTAGAATGGATCGTTGATATTTGTATCCCCTACCTTTTGGTGTCTTGGGACTGGTTTCTGAATGTGGTTATGGAGAGGATTTTGGCTTTCCTCTCTGAGGTGGACCGCACCACAGATGGTCGCCGGTACTCCCTTGTATGGAAGAGACCAGGTAGTTCCATCTCTTATGGATTGGTGTTTCTCTTTGAGGATTCAACCGCAACTTAGATGGTCGCCAGTTTTTTTTCTCCCATTTGTGTGGGGAGACCAGGTAGTTCCATCCCTGTGGTCTAAGCCGATGAGGTGTCGTTTAACCGCCCCACAGATGGTCGTCGATGTATTCCCGTGTATTGGGGAGATCAAGTAGTTCCATCTCTTATGGTTTGGTATGAAAGTTTGAAGGATGATCTCAGTACTGTTGACAGGGTTTTATGTTTTTGGTAGGGTAAGACCGAACCGTGAATGGCTGCCTACGTACTCCCATTGATGAGGGGGAGATCAGGTCTACGTAGTTCCAACCTAGCATGAAAAGGTTGAAAGTTGTATGTGGTAAAGAGGGTTTTTGTTTTTTTTTTGGTAAAGGTTAGATCAAACCATAAAATGGCTGCCTACGTACTCCCGTGTATTGGGGAGATCAGGTCTGCGTAGTTCGTCTCTGATGGGACAAACTGATATGATGAAAGGGTTTTTATTTTTATTTTTGTAAAGATTAGACCGGACCATAAAATGGCTGCCTACATACTCCCGTGTATTAGGGAGATCAGGTCTGCGTAGTTCATCCCTAATGGGACAAACTGATGTGATGAAAGGGTTTTGAATTGGCTGATGGATTGATGATCCAAAACTAGGATGATGGTTTACAGGTAACTTCAAACATAGTACCATTTCACGGTGTCCAAGTTGATGAGTTAGGGAAATTCTTCGCCATCCTTTTCTTGCAATCTGAGGGCTCCTCCTGTCAATACCTCCTTGACAACAAACGAGCCTTCCAAGTTTGGGGTGAATTTTCCTTTAGATTGAACTTGGTTGTCAAGGACCTTTTTTAAGACCAAGTCATTTTCTTTGAACTTCTGTAGCCGGACTTTCTTGTTGTAGAATCTAGCGATCCTCTGTTGGTATAATTGACCATGGAAGATGGTTGTGGCCCGCCTTTCATCTATTAGAGACAATTGGTGGTACCGATCTAGTAACCATTAGTCTTCATCCATCTGAGCATCTATCAACACTCTCAGGGATTTCATTTCCACCTCTATAGGGAGTACTACTTCCATGACATAGGTTAATGAGTAGGGGGTTACCCCTGTGGAAGTGTGCATTGATGTTCTGTAGGCTAATAGAGTCAGAGGCAACAGGTCAGGCCACCCTTTGTGATTGGCGGACATCTTTTGTATGATCTTTTTGATATTCTTATTAGCCGCTTCAACATCACCATTCATCTTTGGACGATAAATGACGGAGTTGAGATGCTTGATGTGGAATTTACTGCATAATTCCTCTATCATGTGATTGTTGAGGTTTTTGGTATTGTCTGATACAATCACCTCTGGTTGTTTGTATCGACAAATGACATTATTTCTGAAGAAACCAATGATCACCTCTTTAGTAACCCTAGGGGAAGAGGCTGCTTCTATCCACTTGGTGAAGTAGTCGATCATGGTGAAGATAAACTGATGACCATTGTTAGCTTTGGGCTCGATTGGCCCGATCACGTCCATTCCCCACATTAAGAAGGGTCAGGGTGAACTCATATTGTGGAGCTCCCTTGGAGGGGCGTGGATAGCATTCCCATGAATTTGGCATTGATAACATCTCTTAACTTGGTCATCACAGTCAGCTTTGAGAGAGAGCCAGTAATGCCCTGTTCTTAAGATTTTCTTGCCAAGTAGAGGGCCGCTCATGTATGGGCCGCATACTCCACCATAGATTTCATCCATGAGTCTCTGAGTTTGGTCTTTGTCTAGGCATTTTAGAATGCCTAGTCCTGCATCTCTTTTTTAGAGTGCGTCTCTGCTCAGATAGAATTTCATGGCCATTCTATGGATCCGCTTCCTTTCAGTTTGACTCACCCCAGTGGACGTAGACCCATCTCGCAGATACTCCTTAATAGATTGGTACCAATGGTGTTGAATGGGAGGCAGCTCATCCGATACTTCTCCGATGTAATTCCCGTAGGCTGGGGCCTTTTGGCGGGCAAATGTGATATTTTGAATGCTTCCCCTTTTAGGTATGTTGATCAAGGAGGCCAAAGTTGCTAGTGCGTCAGCAAACTCATTCATGTTCCGAGGAATGTGGAGGAAGGATATTTCTTCAAACTCCGAAGGCATCTGCATAACTTGCCGATGGTAAGGCAGCAAATGTAATTCCTTGGTGTGATAGACCCCAGTGGTTTATCTGATTACCAGTTCAGAATCTCCAAAGACAGTCAACCGTTTGACGCCCATGGATTGGGCTGGCTTCAACCCCATTATACAGCCTTCATATTTAGTTGTGTTGTTGGTGTTGAAAAACTATAATTTGATGGCAACGGGATATTGTTCTCCCGAAATAGATACTAAAACTGCTCTAGCTCCGACACCTTCCATGTTTACAGCTCCATCAAAATACATCTTCCGTGAATAGGGTGTATTTTCCTGATAGTGTTGCTGAATTGTCATTACCCCTTCATCGGGAAAATATGTTTCCAAAGGTTTGAAATCCCCGGATGGTGCTGCTGCCAGTTGATCCGTAATTCCTTGACATTTAATAGACTTTTGGGTCACGTAGATGATGTCGAATTGCTAGAGGATCAACAGTCGACAATTCAACATAGGTTTACGGAATACGTACTTGAGAGGATCCATGCGGGATATGAGATGGGTTGTGTGACCATGGAGATAATGTTGTAATCTCATGGAAGTCCATGCTAAAGCATAGCAAGTCTTCTCAATCAAAGTATACTTGTGCTCACTGATACTGAATCTTTTATTAAGGTAATAGATAGCTCTTTCTTGGCCTCTATCATCTTTTTGTCCCAGCATGCAGCCCATGACAACGTCATTGATTGACAGGTACATAAACAGGGGAATGCCATCCCTGGAAGGTACCAAGACAGAAGCTTTGACTAGTTGCTCTTTGATGGAAAGGAAGGCTTTTTGACACTCTTCGTTCCATTTCTTGGAGGAGTTCTTCCTTAACAACTTGAAGATGGGCTCACAGGTTGCTGTGAGTTGGGAGATGAATCGCCTGATGAAGTTGATTCTTCCCAAAAATCCCCGTATTTCCCTCTCTGTCTGGGGTATGGGCATTTAAGTAATGGCTTGAATTTTTGCAAGATCCTACTCAATGCCTTTGTGGCTCACTAGAAATCCCAGCAACTTGCCTGAATTGACGCAAAGGCGCACTTGTCCGAATTTAGCTTCAAGTTATACTTACGCAACCGGTTGAAGAGCTTTTTGAGATGGTCTATGTGGTCTTCCTCCCGTCGGAACTTGGCAATGATGTCATCCATATATACTTCTATCTCTTTGTGCATTAAATCATGGAAAAGAGCCATCATGGCTCACTGATAGGTAGCTCTGGCATTGATGAGGCCGAATGACAACTGTCTGTAGCAAAAGGTTCCCCAAGGAGTGATGAATGATGTCTTCTCCAGTCCTCTTCAGCAACCATGATTTTGTGGTACCTAGCAAAGCAGTCAACAAAGGAGTACATGTCATACTGAGCTGTATTGTCAATGAGTATGTGGATATATGGTACCGAGAAGTTGTCTTTGAGACAAGCTTTGTTTAAATCCCTGTAATCCACACATACTCGTACCTTCCCTCTGGGTTTAGGTATGGGAGCTATGTTTGATAGCCACTCAAGGTATGTTGATATCATAATGATGTCGGCTTGAAATTGTTTCACAATTTCTTCCTTGACTTTCAAACTCTACTCAAGTTTTAATCGCCTGAGTTTTTATTTGACTGGCTTGAATCTCTCTTTAATGGGTAGGCGATGAATGACGATGTCAGCTGACAAACCAATCATGTCTTCATGAGACCATGCAAACACATCGTGGAATTGGGTCAATAACGTAACCATATCATTCCTTTGGCTTGGGGTAAGGTCCATACCAATCTGGATCTGTTTAGGATTTTCTGAGGTTCTGAGGTTGAAAAAGGTGGTTTGATCAAGATTTGGCTTGGGTTTGTCTTTGACCCATTCTTTGATCTCCTCAAGCACCTCATTGTCCTCTTGCTCAATCTCCATCAAGTTAGAGTCCAACTTTACATCAAAGTTGCAGTACTTGTGAAGAATTGGCACTCCATCAGCAAGTTTAGACAAATCTAACTCTGGAGTCCTGAAACAAAATGATTTCACTTAATATATGAAACTGTTTGATCATACAAAGTGTTAGCATGGCAAAAACAACTGCTAATACTATGCAACAAAAGTAGGCAGTTATTGCTATCTATAGGGCAGAGGGATTTTCTGCCCTTTTTACCCTTTTCAGCAAATGCAAGGAGTGTTGCTCTAATTGCCGAGGGTCAAGTCCTAGTGGACAGTTGTGATGAAGGGGCGGTTATTGTCCTCCTCCTCTTGAATGATGACCATGACGTTTGGACAATCATCATCTAGGATGTCCCTGTTCATACCCTCTGTATGTTTCAGGACACGTATATTTGACAACTGTCTCTTTATGTCTTGTTTGCACCTTTGATTCCTTTCCTCAATATCTGGGTCTAGAATTAGGACTTCTTTCCCGTTAGCCGGTCTCGGCTTCGAAAATAGCATACCTGCCATAGAGACAGAAATTTTCCTTAGAGGTCATACAGAATCTGTATCTGTAGGTTTAGGCAATAGCCTTGTAGATGAAGGAACCGATGTATGTTTGTGCGGGTTCCTATGACTTGACATGTCTGGCTGTGAACTTGAATTGGGCATTTGATTCCTTGCTGATTCTTTCCTAACCCTTTTCCAGGTTTAAAACCCAAGGATATCATCTCTTAACTGGCCGATATTACCTCAGCGGAAACTCTGGGTTTCAAAGCTGGAGCCCTAGTGGGTTGATAGTGAGTGTTGCTCACCTCAAGGGCTTAGAAGCTGACAGGCTCAACTTCTTAATTGAAACTGATTAGAGGTATATCAATTTGGACATGATACTCTGGTTCAGCATTGACAGTGACCATATTACTGTTGATGATATACTTGAGCTGTTGATGAAGAGTGGATGGGACGGCTCCCGCCATGTGGATCCAAGGTCTTCCCAATAGTAAATTATATCTTGTAGTAATTTTGAGCACTTGAAAGGATATATAGAATGTACATGGACCGATTTCCACTGGTAATTCAATCTCTCCGATAACATTTCACCAAAATCCATTAAAGGCTTTGATGATTGTGTGGCTGCTTCAGATTCGGTTGAGATTGATCTTCATTCTTTCCAATGTGGCATAGGGGCAAATGTTTAGGGATGATCCTCCATCTATTAGCACTCCTCCGACCAAATATTCAGAAGACATCACGGTTATGTGTAGTGGTTTGCAATGACCTGTCCCTTCGGGAGGTATGTCATCATCGGTGAAAGATATCACATTGTTGTTGAAAATGTGATCTACGAGATGATGAAAGTTTTCAACATCCACTATCTTTGGCAAGTGGGCTTCTTCTAATGTCTTCATCAATATCTTCCGATGATCTTCTAAAGAGAATACCAAGTCCAGAATAGATATCTGTTAAGGTGCTTCTTTCAAGCTTTGCACCACCTTGGCTTCATTATGTCCCATTTTATAGAGGAATTCTTTAATTTTCTCCTTGGGCACTTTCCCCTTAGATCTGATGACTGGTGTTAACGCCAAGTTTCGTCCGCGCGTCCAATCACAAAATCCACGCGCTGAATCCTGCACAATAACAGATCACACAGAAGCTTGACGGCCGTACCGCCGGGGGATAGCTCCGGTGTGAGAATAAGCACAGGCCGTTCACAAGGTTTAACAATGGAGGTTTATATGTTTAGTGCTCAAAGTAGATATTACCTGTTAATTGTAACCTCGGCCTTGTATTTATAGAGCTCCCACCACATTGGTATCCTCTTCTTTGGATTAGAGTAGGACTCCTAAATATGTTAGCTACCATATTTGGGTCTAACACAATCTCCTTAAAAAGTGCAAGTGGAATCCCTTTCCATCACTACATCCAGAGTTACCTTGTTGACGTAGGATTAGGGTTGATGCCCTTAATCACGTAAACTCCTTGTCGCACCAACTCTGCATGTGGACTGCTCATACGCTCAGGCCCAAACTAATAGCCAAACCCAACAGGCCCGAACTCAACCCTCACGATGACCACGGGCCCCAGCCTATTGGGATCGGGTAACCGACCCCGATCTTACATCTCTGAACATACGAGCCCGACCTCCTTTGACCCGACCCAAGCCTTCAGAACAAAAGAGGGTCGGGAAAACACTCCCGAACATTGCCCCCCAGTCTCTTGTTATAAGATATTTATGACACGAGACTTGAAAGGACATGAATTCGGATAGTCACGCCATAATGATGAGTTGTCTCGGGAACCCAAACGGTTTCTCCTCGGTCCGCGAGCTAGTACACGTTTTCTCACAACTGGGCCCACCTGCCATAAATAGCCGCCTTTGGAAGTCGTGCCAGACGGGCTATATAAGCCCCCCAACATTCAGCAGCGTCACTTTTTCGAGCCTTTAATATTTTGAATCTCTGTCGAACTTTTCCAGCAAGAGCGATTTCCGGCGAGACACTCATTTTTCCAGATTTCTTCAGTCCGTGCCATTTCTCCACTAAGCTCTTGTCTTGTACCTCTCTTCCCTTCTTCCCACCATAAATGGCTGATTCCAGCGATCCTCGTCCTCTACCAACCATAGCAGCCGGCACTCCCACTCTTAACTCCGGTGACCTTCTCCAAATCGAGCTGGAGGCTACTCCGGTCGAACTCTCCGTGGAGAACGCCGAAACCAGAATTCGCCAATTCTACGCTTCGGAAACCGACTACGCTGTCATCAACACCAAATCTTCCATCACCCACTCTCAACTGTCGAACATTCAAACTTTATTCAACATCCCCAAAGAATACAAGCTTCGGGTTCCCGAGGCCAGCGAGAGGATGTACCACCGACCCGAGGGCGAATGGGTAGCCGTCCATCTGTATGCCCTAAGGTACGGGGTTCGGTTCCCCCTCCACGAATTCATCTCCTCTTTCCTCTGCCTGGTAGGGATCGGGTTCTCCCAGTTGGCTCCCAACTCCTATATCCAGCTGATCAGCTTCATCGCCCTCTGCCAGGAGGCTGGCATCACCCCCGGGCTGGATTTCTTCTTCGTCCTGTTCTCGGTGGGTCGGTCAAAGGAGTCCGGCCTTCGCCATCTGAACCGTGTTCCTGGACGGGACACCTTCGTGAAGACCCCATCCAGCAACAAGGGGTGGCATTCACAATGGTTCTTCATGAGGGGAACCGATCTTAACCTTCTCCCCAACTGGGCCGGTCCCGAAGATGTCCCCATGAAGGTCAACAAATTTCCGAAGAGTCGTTCGGCAGCCTTCAAGAAGTTTTACGCCCTTCTGAGGCAGACTAATTGGGGTCTAGGAATCGTGTCCAACGAATCCTGGCTCTACGAACACGGCTGTAAGTTAATCTATCCGACCTTGTTTTCTTATTCACCCGATCTTTTGCTTCGATTTTCATAATGATCCTTTTATTTTATGTTGTAGTGACCATCTTCAAGCCAAACAATACTGAAGAGGCCCTGTCCCCACTGCCGATCCTTGTCGAGCCAATCCATCTCCCAGCCGCTGACGACTCTCCTTCAGACGAGGCTGTTCTAATTGCCGAAATGTCTGTCGGTTCGTCAACCGGCCCTCTTCCCGAACCTTCCAAGGCTGATGCTTCCACGAAAAGTGTGTTGCAGATGAAGGGGGCCGACAAGATGGCTTTGCTAAAGAAGTCGAAGAAAAGACCTTCTGTTCGAGCTCCCCCCAAGGCCATCGTCGCGCCCCCGCCGAAGCCTGCTCTGAAATCAACTCCTCCACCTCCGATCATAGTGACGGTGGCCGAAGATTCGGAGGGTACCGAAGATCAGCTTCTGGAGCCCGCTTCGAAGAAGCCGCGGTTGGTCGAGGGGCCCTCCCATGCCGAGGAGGTCGTTGCCCCGATCAATGCTTCTTCCCCGAAGTCCAAGGCTAGCTCTTCCGGAGGATCCCCAACCACCTGCTGGCCGAAGAGCCCAGCTGACAAATTCCCTTTCCACTTGCTTGATCAATTCAAGCTTTCCGGTGATGATGAACGGTTCAAGAACTTTTCGTCAGAGGATTTTCTGGTTACCTATCTCCGAGCCCAGACTCAGGTATTTATCCTCATTTGTATATATGTCTTCATTCATTTTTTTTTTTTGCTGTCTGACCAATTCGCCTATGTATTTAGGCCAACGCCATCCTTGCTCGAGCTATCGCTCCCCTTGCCCGATCTACCAAGAGAGAGGTCCAGCTAAGAACCGACGTGGAGCTTCTCCAGGCCGAATTATCGGGTCGGGATTCGGAGCTGAGGAGGGAGCGGGATCTCCATGCGGATACGCGTAATAAAGTATCCCAGGCTAATCGCCGGATTGGCGAACTCGAAGAACAAAATACCCTACTTCAACATGAGTTCGTCGGTCTCAACGATCATGCCAAAAAGCTGGTGCAGGATAAGGAACTTCTGGTCGAAGAGAATAGGACCTTGGTGGGAAACCTTCAGGTCATCGAAGGGAAGTTCGCGGGGGTCCACGCTCAGCTGAGTAATTTGATCCACGCGAACAACACTTTGATGGCCGAACAGGCCATCATCAAACAGGCTGCCATCAGGGAATACGAAGAATCGCCTGCCCTGACCGATAAGATTATGACCCAGTTTGCCGAGGGTGTTGAAGCTTATCGGGAGAAGGCCCGAGCGAAGCTTGTTGATGCTGGTTTGGACGCCTCGATCCTTGATTCTTCCGACGAGGAGTCCGAGGCCGAAGCCGATGCTGGTTCCCCTTAATTTTTTCTTGAATTTGTTCATACTTGTAATTCCCCTGTTTTTTTTTTAAGTTTTGTAATTCAACCTGACCAGAGAGGCCGACGGTGTATGTACCCGAAACCTATCTGATCGGGAATTGTAAAACCTTTATAATATGAATGGAGACAAAAGATTTCTAAGTAGTTATCTCGATCAGTTTAACTTTATTTTTATCGCCCAGTTAGGTCATTTCTGACCGTCTGGTCCATTTTCGTCTAAAGTGTACTGTCTCGGATAGGTAACTTTTATCGATCAGTTATACTTGTGGCGTTTTATCAGCCAGTTAAGTTCTTTCGGACTGTCTGGTTGTTTTACGCTCGAAGCTTGTCTGATCGGACGTGTATCTTTGTCGATCAGTTACACTTGTGGCGTTTATCGATCAGTTAAGTTTTTTAGGACCGTCTGATCGTTTCACGCTCGAAGCTTATCTGATCGGTAAAGCAGTGCAAGATTAAAACGAAGTACAAACGTTTCTCTTGAGAGAAGTTTTCATTTCATTGATAAATCGCATAAATTTCACCGTTATCAGGAAAGATTAGGCATGTATTTACTGGTAATATCTCCTAAGTCTTCCAGCATGCCATGTATTCTTTACTTCCGACCCATCCATTGCTCGAAGCCGGTAAGTCCCTGGCTTCGGTACTTCTAATATCTCATAAGGCCCCTCCCAGTTAGGCATTAACTTTCCTGTGTTCTGGGGGGTTGACGCCTCTGCCTCCCGAAGCACCAAATCTCCTATCTCGAACCTCCTCAACTTCACCTTCTGGTTGTAATGTCGGGCTGTCTTCTGCTGATAAATGGCCAACCTCAACACCGCGGCGTCACGAGCTTCATCTAGCAGATCTAGATTCATTTTCAAACCTTCATCGTTGTATAGTTCTTTGAACTGGCTGACCCGAAGGGTGGGTGACCCAATCTCTACCGGTATGAGTGCATCGGTCCCGTAGGCCAGACGGAAGGGGGAGTCTCCAGTTGTTGTCCTTGGGGTCGTCCGGTATGCCCACAAAACGCTAAGCAGTTCCTCGGGCCACCGACCCTTCAGTTCATCCAATCTTCTTTTTATGTCGTTGAGTAGGGTTCGATTTGTCACTTCCACTTGACCGTTTGACTGAGGGTGGGCAACCGAGGTCTTCCGGTGTTGAATTCCCAATTCTTTCAGGAAGCTTTCAAATTTTGACCCCACGAACTGTCTACCGTTATCCGATACTACAGCCATCGGGATGCCGAACCGATACACTATTCCTTCTTTCACAAATTTAAGACATTCCTGTTCGGTAATCTTCTGCAATGGTTTGGCTTCGACCCACTTTGTCATGTAATCGATAGCCACTATTATAAAGCTGACTTGCCCTTTGGCCTTCGGCAGAGGTCCTAGGATGTCGATTCCCCATACTGCGAAGGGGATCGGGGATAAGACCGAGTAGAGTTCTTCGGGGGGTTGATGCGGGATGTTGCTGTTCAGTTGACACTTGGGACATTTTTTGACGAGTTCCTTGGCCTCTGTGTAAATGGTTGGCCAGTAATACCCCTGTCTTAGAATTTTATTCGCCAGTGACTTGGTGCCCATGTGATCTCCACAGATCCCTTCATGTACCTCCCGAAGTGCGTAGATTGCCTCTGACGGTGTTAAACATTTTAGTAAGGGAGAGCTGAAGGCCCTTCGATACAAATCTCCATCAATCAGTACAAAATTCGAACTTCGATGCTTGATCTTTCTTGCTAGGATGCGGTCTGATGGTAAGGTTCCGTCAGCCAGATAATAGATGTAGGGCGTAAGCCAACAGTCTAGTTGATCAACACATAATGTCTCCTCTTTTGAGACACTAGGCTGCTCCAATGTCTCTAGATATACCGAACCGTTGAAGGAGTTGGCATCGGTTGTCGCCAGTCTGGCCAGGGCATCTGCTATTGTATTGTCGGATCGGTCAATTCCCTGACAGCTGACCGTGTGGAAGTATGTCAGTTTATTCTTTGTCTCGGCTAAGTACTTCGTCATTCTCGCCCCCCGAGCCGCATACTCTCCCGATATCTGTTTGACGACCAGCTGCGAGTCACTGTAGATGACCAAGTTTTGTACTTCCAGGCTTCGGGCCAATTTTAACCCGGCTAGAACGGCCTCATATTCTGCTTCGTTGTTGGTCGCTCTGAACTTAAATCGAATAGCTTGTTGGACCTTGAATCCTTCGGGGCTCGTCAGTATGACCCCTGCACCACTGATGTCTGACGTTGACGAGCCATCGACATATAGTGTCCATGAAGTCTTTATGGGTTGTGTTTCGGCCACAGATCCCACATCTGGCTCCGAAAACGAACATTCCACGACGAAGTCTGCTAGCGCCTGCCCTTTGATTGCCGTTCGGGGATGATACTCTATCGCGAACTGTGTTAGCTCCATTGCCCATGCCGCCAGTCTTCCAGAAACCTCAGGTCGGTGTAGAATTTTCTTCAACGGCTGATCGGTGTATACCACCACCACCCGACCCTGGAAATAATGCCGAAGTTTTCTGCTTGCAATGATTAAGGCATAGGCGAATTTTTCCAGGTTCGGGTATCGGAGTTCTGCGTCCCGAAGTACGTGGCTGACGTAGTACACGGGGAACTGATTTCCCCCTTTGTCTCGAACCAATGCTGCTCCCACTGCCATCGAACTCGCCGCCAGATAAAGATATAGGGGTTCTGAAGGGATTGGTTTCATCAGCAGAGGTGCCGAAGAAAGATATCGTTTGATCCCTTGGAACGCGTCCTCGCATTCTGAGGTCCACTGGAAGCTTTTCTCGTTCTTGGGTCCTTTCAAGGTGTCATAAAATGGAAGGCACCTCTCAGCTGATTTAGAGACGAACCTTCGTAGGGCCGCTATCCGACCCGTTAGTCTCTGCACATCCTTGTATGACTTTGGTGATTTCATATCCAGGACTGCCTGGATTTTCTCTGGGTTTGCTTCGATTCCCCTTTTGCTGACCAAGTATCCTAGAAATTTACCCGATCCCAGTCCAAAAGTGCATTTGGTCGGGTTTAGCCTTAGCTTGCGTTTTCGGACCGTCTCGAAACAGTCCTCCAGATCTTCAAGATGTTCACGGACTGACATGCTTTTAACGATCATGTCATCTACGTAGACCTCCATGCTCCTCCCCAATTGTTTCGTGAACACCAGGTTCATCATTCGTTGATAAGTTGCCCCGGCATTTAATAGCCCGAAGGTCATTTTCCTGTATGCGTATATCGCCCGATGTGTGATAAAACTTGTCTTCGGGATGTCTTCCTTGTTCATCGAAATCTGGTGGTACCCAGAGAATGCATCCATAAAACTCAACATACCGTATCCCGACGTGGCGTCGATCAGTTGATCTATGTTGGGCAAAGGGTAGAAATCCTTCGGACACGCCCTGTTTAGATCCGTGTAATCAATACACAACCTCCATTTCCCATTTTGCTTCTGAACCAATACCACGTTGGCCAACCACTCCGGGTAATCAATCTCGAAGATGAATTCGGCCTCCAGGAGCTTGGTGATCTCTTCGTCGATGATTTTTTGCCTTTCTGGGGCGAAAATCCTCCGCTTCTGTATGACCGGTTTCTTGTCCGGGTCCACGTGCAGCCGGTGTAGAGCCACTGATTCACTTACCCCCGGCATGTCGCTGGGTTCCCATGCAAAGATATCGGCATAGACTCGGAGTAATTCTATCAGCCCGGTCCGGAAGGGTTCTGATAACCCCGACCCGATCTTAATTATTTTGTCTTCCTGCCCAGGTACCAATTCTACATCATCAATTTCTTCGGCCGGAAGAGCTAGTGGCTCTGTGCTTCCCTCGGTGAATGGTTCGATCTCAATGGCCATTGTCTGTTTTTGTTTGCAGACCCCGACCCCTGAAGAAATCAAGCTGTTTCGGTAACACCTTCGGGCTATATCTAGGTCACCTTTCACCTCCCCGATCCCGTTCGGTGTTGGAAACTTGATTTTAAAATGGGGTATCGATGTTACTGCTTGCAGGGCTGCCAAGGTAGGCCTTCCGAGGATCGCGTTATATGCCGAGTCTATTTGGACGACAAAAAATTTCACCACTATTTCGACTTGATTAGGTGCCGTACCAAATTTGACTGGCATCTCGATGGTGCCCAACACAAGCACCGGATCTCCACTACCTCCTGTATTTTAGACCCCAGTCGGTCCTTCACTGACCCCCTCGCCTGAGTTGTTTGGTGGGACTGTTGGGTCTTGGCCCTTTCCGAGACAGCGATATTATCTCTACTCGTCATGATTGCTGCCGAAGAAAAGTATTTGTGGTTGCAAAGAAGCAGCCCTCCTTCTAGCGCCAATGTTAACGCCAAGTTTCGTCCGCGCGTCCAATCACAAAATCCACGCGCTGAATCCTGCACAATAACAGATCACACAGAAGCTTGACGGCCGTACCGCCGGGGGATAGCTCCGGTGTGAGAATAAGCACAGGCCATTCACAAGGTTTAACAATGGAGGTTTATATGTTTAGTGCTCAAAGTAGATATTACCTGTTAATTGTAACCTCGGCCTTGTATTTATAGAGCTCCCACCACATTGGTATCCTCTTCTTTGGATTAGAGTAGGACTCCTAAATATGTTAGCTACCATATTTGGGTCCAACACAATCTCCTTAAAAAGTGCAAGTGGAATCCCTTTCCATCACTACATCCAGAGTTACCTTGTTGACGTAGGATTAGGGTTGATGCCCTTAATCACGTAAACTCCTTGTCGCACCAACTCTGCATGTGGACTGCTCATACGCTCAGGCCCAAACCAATAGCCAAACCCAACAGGCCCGAACTCAACCCTCACGATGACCACGGGCCCCAGCCTATTGGGATCGGGTAACCGACCCCGATCTTACATCTCTGAACATACGAGCCCGACCTCCTTTGACCCGACCCAAGCCTTCAGAACAAAAGAGGGTCGGGAAAACACTCCCGAACAACTGGCTTCATCACTCGTTGAGGGAGATATAGCGGATTTTCTTTAGATACCGCAGTAGTTGTGTTTGATGTTGATCCTTTAACCTCTCCATAGTTCCATGGAACTTTCTTAAGCCTGATAATAGGATATTGTGGCCTGAATGGCAATATGAGTGGTCCTGGTGCATCCACTCTCAAAGGGTTTTCAACTCCCCTGAGCTTTATGGGTTGAATGGTAAGGGGTGTTGTAGCCAGGTCTCCCTCAGAGGATATGACTTCTATGATTTCCCTCCATCTTTGTGATCTTGGAGGAAATGTATGTCCACTCTCAAGTGATACGGTGTCATCGTCTGCCATTTGCAGGTCACCGCCGTCAATCATATTTTAAATAAGATGACGAAGTGCCTAGCATTCTTCAGTGCTGTGACCAAGAGAATGGGAGTGGTATTGATAGACTCCAGTAGCGTCAAATCTTTTTGAGCTCAGATTGACTGGAGGTAGCAGTGCTGTAATCTTTCCTTCATTGATCAGCATCTGCAAAATTTCTTCCATCGATTGGCCTAAATAGGTGAACCCCCTTTTATTGGCAAAGTCCTGACGGGCTTGGGCTCTTACTTTTCTCTTGCTTTTCTTGCAAGCTTTTCCTCCAAGGTTTCACTCTCTTGGGTCTGTGATGGAGTCTTTGTGATAAGGGAGAGGAGACTAGTATGCTCCTGACTGAATAACTGTCGTGTGACTTGGTGTTGATGTATCACCAGTTTTGCCAGTTGATTGACCTGTTCGTCAATAGACTTTAACTCTCGTTCCATCATGAATTGGAATTCTGAAAAATCCCATTTGTCGGATTTATCCTTGCTAATTTGGGGAGAACCACCCACGTATTTGAGGTACTTGGAGCTTTCTCCACTACCTTTATTGATCATGTTAACATCATCTTCCTTGTGTTGAGGGAGAGGGTTATCTTGAATATGTGGTTATTCGGGCTTGGTCACCACGATCTCACCACTATCTATTAAGTCCTGCATCTTATGCTTGAGGGCCCAACAATCCTAAGTGTCGTGGCATGGAGCTCCAGAATGGTAAGCACACTTTTTGCTTGTATTGAAGTCCTTTCCACTTGGATTGGCTAGTGGAAGGAGATGAGTGATTTTCTTCTGAGCTGTCAGAAGTTTGAAGATGTTTTCGAGTGAGTCCCCTAAGGGTGTGGACACTCTTGAGCGTCTGACTTCTCCACTCTTTGGCAAGGGAAGATTTGAGGATTATGCTTTAAAAGAGGAGTAGTTTCTCCTTTGAATTGGCAAGTTTTGGATAAAACTAATGATTTCGTCACTATAGTTGGCAGCTTTTATTTATTACATCACTAAACTTTTACTTTTTTGAATTACATCAGTAAACTAATTTAAAAAAGTAATTGGGTCATTCTGTTAAATTAACTTAACGTCAATTAAACTATTTCATGCTTTTTTCCTATGTGGCTGGTAAAAGAAAAAGGAAAAAGAAAAGAAAATGACATGTTCAACTGTTTCCATCTGTT
This sequence comes from Panax notoginseng, assembly GCA_016801055.1. Lineage (NCBI taxonomy): Eukaryota > Viridiplantae > Streptophyta > Magnoliopsida > Apiales > Araliaceae > Panax > Panax notoginseng. Next base: position 121,233,466 of record CM029022.1, read on the forward strand.
TGGGGGGTCTTTCCAGCTAGTCGTTGCTGTAGTTCGCCGGTGATTGTTGTTATTCCAGTATGGGGCAGAGTGAGGTTGACCTTGGGCTGTGCAATTGGGGCCCACGCTTTTAAATTTTAAATTAACATATGGACTTCATTTGCTATCTTTCAGGTCCAGATTTGTTGCATCACAGGGGTCGAATTATGGAGGTGTTATTAATATAGTAATCCACGTAAGAACAATGAGCCATCACGGCTGCTGGCAACAAAATTAGCCCAGATCCAAAATAGCATTAACAGCTACCACACCTAGAAATAAGGAGGAGATAGCAGAACATAGAAATTAATCACCTGAATCCATCCAATCAACCCAAACAATCAAAGATCAGATCAAGAAATGATTTTTGATAATAAACACCGATTATTACACCGGAATGATAAAATCTATTTGAACGAAAAATAAACAAATCAAATAAGAACACCCAAACTAATTATTGAAGGGGAAATGCAATAGAACCACAATAAATCAGCACAGGACTCCCAAATCTAGTCATGACAAAGATAAACAAATTAAAACATGAAACCCAGTTTGCACAAGCACACGGATCAACAGGATAAGACCTCAGATCCAAATCACCGGAGCCAGAACAGAGCCCATCAATTAAACCCAGAATCCGACGACCATAACAAGATCTAACCAACACTGCCAAAGATCTGAAAAACACCGGAAAAGGGGTTATTTTTCGTTCTGGTCACGGCATACAACTATTCGAAATTCAAATGGAATGGTAGGCCGTACGACTACGCAGGGTAAACCCCACGTTGAAGTTGTAAACTAACTGACCAAACTCCCCCTTCCAAAACACACAAACGCTCTCATTTCCTCTCTTTCTCTCTCTAGAATTCACTCCCAAAATCTCTTCTTCTTCGATTACTTTAATTCTAGGGTTTTGGAAAAGCTCAGATCTAGTAGAGATTGAATAGAGAATTACTAATCCACTTTTTTGGTGTTTTTCGTTCTGGGTGGGGCGAATACGGAGGAAAGAGGTTGGAGATGGAGGAAAGGTCAAAAAGAAGGAAGAGAAAGTATGAATATACTAATTCACGTAAGTACATGTCATTTTATTTTTATTTTTTTTTAGCAGTCACGTAGGAAAATAATATGAAATAGTTTAACTAACGTTTAGTCAATTTAACAGAATGACCTAATTGCTTTTTTTTAATTAGTTTACTGGTGTAATTTAAAAAATTAAAAGTACAATAGTGTAATAAATAAAAGCTGCCAACTATAGTGGCAAAATCATTAGTTTTGCCGCAAGTTTTGATTGTCTTTTTGAGTTTTTCCTTGCAGTATCAAGGAGACATCCTCTTCTTTCTTCTTATGGACTTTCTGGGGGGCTCCCATAACTTCCAGATTGGATATGCTCAGCTACGGCTTTTAAAGTGACGAGGTCTTAAATCTTCCCAGAATTCAATCTCATTTATGCCATTTCTCTGTGCTTAATCATTTCTAAGGATGGTTTTCCTATTCCAACTAGGATCCTCTCATAAAATGGAGCTTCTTGAATATCTATTAAGGTCATCACCATCTCAGTCTCTGTCATGGATGAGATTACTTGAGCAGCCAGACGCCTCCATCTTTGGGCATATTCTCTGAATGACTCATTGACTTGCTTCTTGACTTTGGTAATTTGATACATGTCTGGAGCCATCTGAGTTTGAAAGCTGTATGGACTGAGGAAAGCATGAGCTAACTCCTCCCAGCTGTGTATTTTGGAGTTAGCCAATCTGGTGTACCATGTTCTGGCTTCTCCAGTCAGATTTTTCTGAAATAGCTAGATTCTCAGCTTTTTATTCTCGGCGTAGGATCCGAGTTCTATAAGGAACACTTTTAAGTGAGTGTAGGGATCTCTCTATCCATTATATTTTTGAAGTCGAAAGCCTTGAATTTCTTCGAATAATGAACCCTGGGAAATATGCAAAGGTCTGAATAAGAAACACTTTCGTGCGTTCCAATCCCTTTGATGGACCGAATGGTCTCTTCCATTTGTAGAACCTTCTTCCGAATATCACCGGTGTCTTGATCTTCTTTAAGATGGGTGATTTCAGGGGTTTTATTGGACTTCTTAGTCTAAGACTCAGGTATTGGGACTTCTCTGTCCGGACCTTAGATTTCTCCCTGTGTAGAGGATTCTGTTTGGATGGGTATTTGTGGACCCTGAGTTGATTTGTTTAGTTCTTTTAGGAGAACAGCCAACTCTGTTATTTAACTACTTAATCCTTCGAACTCCTCGCGAGAGACAGGAGTATGATCAGGCTGGGCACTTGTAGCCATGTTTGACTGTGGGCTTAATGCCTTTTTAGACTTTGAACGGGTAACGGGACCAATCGTTTCCCTACAAAAAGACTGTGTAGTTTAGTCCTAGAAAACGGGGAAATGCTATGCAATGTGTCCATTTTTAGGAGTGTTTTAATGTTCTCCTGCAAAACGAATGTCAGTCATTTTGATGACAGGATAGCATGACAAGTCTTGATATGAAAAAGGAATGCATATTTCCATACTCCTTTATATTTTCCATTACATTGAGATTGCCATGGAAATGAAATTACAAGTAATTTTAATTACAGGTAATTGAAAGGGGAAGGTATGAAGAGACTTCCCTTCTTGTTTGGTTTATCAGAGGCTGACCTAACTTAGACTACTCTCGCGGCTTTTTGGCACGAAGGTCACCAGATCATCGCAATTTACTAGATGGGAAATTAATCCGATCTTTCAATTGAAGCGAATCTGGGTGGTGCCTTTCCTGAGCCTCACGAAATTAGTCTCCCTTGAGTCTAGTAATCAAACACCAACGGGTTAGCCTCCTGGTGGAGAAATCACAAAACATACATTCACATACATCGCATCTCACCGTATGGAAATGATGACATGTGCGAAGCACTAATATCGCAGGCAAATATGGTGCGAAGCACTAAACTGCAGTAAATAAAACATTAGTATACATCCATTTAATGTAAATGCAGTATTCACACATAAGCAGATAAAAGTTTTGAAAAGCTTGAATAGTGGCTTAAGCCCTCTTACTGAAGTCCCCAGCAGAGTCGCCACCTGTCAACGACGAAATTTTTATTTGTCCCTTTCTATTCTTGTCTTTTGGTGTTCTCATTTTTAGGTGAGATTTGTTTGAAAAAACAAGTTTGAAAAAGTCTGACATGTATATGTCGACGATTTGATTGTTAGAGTCGCCAGTTGGTATTTTTAAATGGTTGCACCAACTCAACCGAGAAAAGGTTTGCACAAAGACCCAATGATTTGACAGTGTTTAACTGGTTTGAGAAACCGAAATTCGTTAGGGTCCGAGGGCTTGATTAAGTGGAGGGAAGGTGTTAGGCACCCCCCGACTTCCGTGATAATAAAGTTACTGCCACTTTTCATTAAACTTTTATCTGTGTATGTGTGTGTGTAGGTCTATATGCAGTTATCTAGAAGTAGTGATATGCCTCGTTTGCACCTATATACAAAGGGTTTGACTTTTGTATAAAAGTTCAATTTTAACAAGATATAGAAGTGAAGTTTTATAAAATAGATTTTTCAAACCCTTGTGCTCAATAGTAATTGAGGCATTTGATACTTCTATTTTATTATGTGTTCGGCTTGATTGTTTTTATTTTCGAGATGCGAGGCCTCTTCGAGAAAATAAGATACATAGCAATGTCGAACTCCTTGTGGGCATGATAGTCAGACACCTTTTCCATCGTTACGAGAGGCTCATGCTAGGGTCCAATAAGAGGAAAGTAGGTGTCAGGTGATGGTTTTAAATCCTGTTGACTGATCTGCCATGGTTGCTTCGTATCCTAAGTTTGGTTCCACTACTCAGTCTCCTGTTGAGAAGGAATCTCGTGAATGTGATTACTCTGGGGGAAAAAACCATACCAGAGATCGTTGTTTCAAGCTTTATGGACGTCCTAAAGGGCGAGGGGGTAGGTTTAGTAGTGGTCGTGGACGTGAATCTCAAACCTATGTGACTACTACAACACCTCCTGTTGATACCTCCAGTGCATTAGACACTACTTCTGCACTCACACCTGAGGAAATCTCATCTTTTCAAAAACTCTATTCAAAATCCATTTCTTTTCATTACGCCCAGTCAGGTATACAGTCTTGTGCTCTTAATGTTTTATCAACTTGCTCTAGTTGGATCATTGACATAGGTGCCTCTGAGCATATGACCGGGTCCTCCACCCTCTTTACTTCATACAAGCCTTGTTCTGGAAAAGACAAGGTTCGCGTAGTTGATGGTTCCCCCTCTTCTATCTCTGGGAGAGGCTCTATAGTTTGTACCCCTTCATTGACATTGTCATCTGTTCTTCATATTCCTTCATTCACTGTAAATTTGTTATATGTTCAACGTCTTTCTGAATCCTTAAACTATTCAGTAACTTTTTTTTCATCTTATTGTGTTTTCCAGGACTTGGTGACGGGGCAGAAAATTGGTAGTGGTAGTGCAGTTGGTGGTGTCTATTACTTAGATGTTCCCTAATCGTATATGTTCCCTACTTAGGCTCTTCACTCTACTTCTGACTCAAGTTTTACTTATCTCCATCAATGGCATCGACGTTTGGGACATCCCTTTTTTTCTATTTTAGAATCTTTATTTCCATCTTTAGCTCAACAATGTAATAAAACTTAGTTATTTTGTGAACCCTGTGAATTTGGGAAACACAAACGTTCTGTTTATTCTGCTATTAACAATCGACATTCAGAATCTTTTACTATTATACATTCTGATGTGTGGAGACCCTCTCAGGTTGTTTTCCGTTCTGGTCATAAATGGTTTGTTAGCTTTATTGATTGTCATTCTCGTGTCACTTGGATTTATCTTCTTCGTTCTAAAGATGAGGTGTTTGATTGTTTCTAGGAATTTCATAAAATGATTCAAACCCAATTTGAAGCTAAAGTAAAGATTCTCCATAGTGATAATGGCCGTGAATATAGTAATAATAATGCTTTTTCATCTTATCTCTCTCAGCATGGCATTATTCTTCAAACCTCTTGTGTCAAAACTCCATAACAAAATGGAGTGGCGGAAAGAAAAAACCGCCACTTATTAGAGGTAGCCCGCACCCTTATGATCACTATGAACACCCCTAAATTTCTATGGAGAGATGATGTTTTGACTGTTGCTTTTCTGATAAATCGACTTCCTTCTAGAATTCTTGGGAACAAAAGTCCAATCTCTTTACTTCCACACACACCCAGTCCTTCTCCTTGGCCTCGGGTCTTTGGTTGTGTGTGCTATGTTCATGACAAATCTCCCACTCAAGGAAAATTAGATCCCAAGTCTCTTCGGTGTGTTTATTCTCCTTCACCTTCTCCTTAGGGGGAGGATGTTATTGATGAGGAGAAGCTTCCTCTTGAGGCTGGCATCACAAGTTCTATTCTACCCTCTTTTCCTGTTCCATCTTCCCTTGCTCCTATTGATGTTCCTGATAATTCTACATAGGGGGAGTTACAGAATGAACCTAGGTTGAGAACCTATGTTCGAAGAGGCAAGCATAAGGTCACTATTTCTGCACCACTACTCCAACACTACTCAGAACCTAGTCTTGATAATGCTAATGGTGAGAATCCTAATCCTACTTATTCATCTGATGATATTGATATTCCTATTGCTCTTAGAAAAGGGGTTAGAGCTTGTACTCAATATCCGATCTCTAATTTTGTAGCCTATGATAAATTATCTGTTTCCTATCTCTCTTTTGTTTCTTCATTGTCTTCAATATCTGTACCTCGGGGATGGAAAGAAGCAATGAGTGATGAGAATTGGAAACAGGCTATGATAGAGGAGATGAATGCCCAGAAAAAAAAATGATACATGGTAACTAGTCTCACTTCCTTATGGAAAAAGACCAGTTGGTTGCAAATGGGTATATACAGTCAAACAGAAGTCAGATGGGACAGTTGAGCGATTCAAAGCCAGATTAGTTGCAAAAGGGTACACTCAAACTCATGTGATTGATTACCAGGAGACATTTACTCCTTTGGCAAAGATGAACTCTGTTCGTACCATAATCACATGTGCAACAAACTTCGGCCGAGATGTTCAACAATTGGATGTGAAAAATTCATTCCTTCATGGTGACTTAGAAGAGGAAGCATATATGGAAATACCCTCTGATTTTACTTCATCTGCCACCAAGGGCAAGGTTTGTAAACTGCGAAAGGCTTTATATGGGTTGAAGCAATTTCCTAGAGCTTGGCTTGACAGATTCCATAAAGCAATGATAAGATTTGGGTACAAGCAGAGTAGAGCGAATTGGGTACAAGCAGAGTAGAGCGGATCATACTCTATTTGTCAAACAGATAAACGGTAAGACTACCATTCTTATTGTTTATGTTGATGACATTGTGGTGATAGGAGATAATATAGAAGAGATAGTTAATCTTAAAGCAAGTTTGTCAAAGATCTTGGTCCTTTGAAATATTTCCTTGGTATTGAAGTTGCAAGATCTACCAATGGAATTTTTCTATCTCAAAGAAAGTATGTCCTTGATCTTTTAACAGAAACTGCCATAATGGGTTGTAAGCCTGCTGATTCTCCTATTGAAGTTAATTATCATCTAGTAGGTGGCACAGGACCTACGGTTGATAAAGAAAGATATCAACGTTTGGTGGGACGATTGATATATCTTTCTCATACTAGACCTGACATATCTTATGTTGTGGGAATAGTAAGTCAGTATATGCATGATCCTCGACATTGTCACATGAAAACTGTTTACAGAATTCTGAGGTATCTCAAGTTTGCTCCCGGAAAAGGGTTATTGTTCGCATCACATGGTCATATGAGAGTTGAAGCTTTTTTCGACTCAGATTGGGCAAGCTCTATAGAGGATCGTCATTCTGCATCAGGTTACTGTTTATTTGTTGGAGGTAATCTTGTTACTTTGCGTAGTAAGAAACAATCCGTGGTAGCAAGATCGAGTGTTGAAGCGGAATATCGAGCTATTGCCTTGGATATATGTGAATTAATGTGGCTTCGAACCTTGTTAGAAGATTTGGGTGTTACAACTAATAGGCCTATGTAGTTATTTTGTGATAATAAGGCAGCCATTAGTATTGCGAACGACCCAGTACAACATGATAGAATGAAGCACATTGAGATTGACAGACACTTGATCAAAGAAAAGTTAACTAGTGGTCTTATTTGCTTACCTTTTGTCAAAACAGAAAATCAGCTTGCTGATATTTTGACCAAGGGTCTTAGTAGTAAGATGTTTCATCCACTATGTTTCAAGTTGGGTATGCGAGACATCTATACACCAACTTGAGGGGGAGTGTTAAAAGATATGACAGAATATACCATAATTGTAGCTTTCTTAATCAGTGTGTACACATTACTGTAATTTAGAAATTACCATAAATGTAATTAGGGTATTTTTTGTATATATATCAATCTATGTAATAGAAAGAGACAAGATCAATGAAATTAGCTTCTCAATTTCTACGGGTCTCAAATAGAATTATCTCAAACACCTTCATAGGTGTTTCTATTTATTGTATTCCTCCAAATGGTTTCTAAATTGATTTTTTTAAAAAAAATAAATAAATCTACTTAATCCCTTAGCCTACTGGAAACTACCGTGGTTTTCCTTGTTAATGTCGAATTATACTTTTGACCTAATGATTTTCCTTGGCCTTTTTCATCAATTATGTACTAAACTTCATTCTGTTGCCTCTTGAGTAAAAGGTTAATAATTTCTGATAATATTTGCAGTTATTTGCAAAATAACAGGTTATCTGTAGCTATACCATCAAGTCTTCTAAACAAGAATCTGACTTTAAAGTGGGTACCGTTGCTTTGCTAATAGTATCAGAATGAATTAGTTGGCACCTTATATATTGTTGATTAGATGGATCCATTTACATGCTTATATTGTATTACACATTTGACTTCTACGTTATATGCCATCAACAAAATTAATTATTTAGTTTTTTAAAATAATAAAAAAATGATTTTTTAAGCAGAGAGAGAGAGAGAGAGAGAGAGAGAGAGGTCACAAAATGATAAGTGGAGGATGAGAAATACTCCTAAACTGGAAAAGGGAAAAATATACAAAGCCATTAGAAGACGGCTTCTCTCTAGTCCCTCTGCTAATTTGAAATCCAGTTGAGTACTTTATATAAGTACCTATCTCATTTGTCCTTCTAGTATGGTGATTGTATCCAGTACAAGGGCAGTTACCCAATTCATTATGCCTGACAAGATTGTGAAAGCTCTAAGCTGGACAACTCCAAAGAATTCAGGCTTGTAATCACCAATGTGGCATCCACCAAATAAATTATGTCCTTCGGATAAGTACCCCAGTAAAAATGGAGGACTTAATAGTCTTTTAAAATTATCCACACAGTAGACTGTAGAGGTGTTTAAATCGTACGAAGAAAAACTTTATTTGACAGTCATCCAAACTGCTATGTTATTGGTTTGTATTTTTGCGGTAGATTGTTCTCTGCAATGGACAATATAACTTAATGTAGGGTTTTCACAAGGAAATTCAGGGTGTATGTACAATGCTCTTGATCAAGTATACATAAGTAGGCATGTTTTTCAATTTCAAATATTCATAATGTATTAGATAGATATTTATGTTTATGTCTTACAATACAGCTGAGTTAACATAATTCAACAATGATGTGACATCAGGGTTACCAAGCTCATCAATTTCTTTAGTTTGACTTTAACGGGTTGTTTGGTATAGGTCATGACAAATACCCACCAAAACTCATATTTTTGGGTATTTAATTACGGATAATAGAAATTGATCATATGTTGTTATTTTTTATTCGGTGGACGTTGTGTGATTACTAGTAATTGTTGTTGTGAGTGTGAATTCAAGATTCTTGGGTATATTTCTCCTTATATTTATTTTTTTCTAAAATGTCATACTAATTTATATCAAGTGATTCACCCAAATGGTTCTTGTCAAATGTAATTCAATACTCAAAATATTACCCAACTAATCAATTTAATAAAACATATTAAAAGTTCTAATAGTTTTATAAAATAATAACTCACAATAGATTCAATGATAAAGTACAAAAATAAATTTATTAATTAAGTAAATTACGAACAATAATAAATTAAACTTATAATAAAAATAACAAAACAAGATGAATAAGAACAAATAAGAAAATGTTTGCTCAACTCATTAAAATTAAGAGTATTACATATGATATATTTCGGTATTTTATTGGTAAACTTTTTGTAGTTGTGTGACAAATAAAGACGTTTATGTCCAAAATCCAAATTATTCAAATATGAGGGGGTACTTTAGTCTAAAAAAAAATCTTAAGATGACCTACATGTGGTAATCTCAAGTTGCCACTTACCACCTGTTTTTTGGTAATCTAGATAGCCAATGTACCTAGCACTATTTACAAGGATAAGATACATATATTATCGTATATCTAAGATGACCTTTAGACCGAACGCCCCTTGAGATTTGTTTTTGTTTTTGTTTATGGGTACTGAATTTTGTCTCTCTCTTCAATTACTATCTCATACAACAAGTTGTTGGAAATCTGCTATATTTCTAATAGCAGTAAGTATTGCAACAAAGCAAAAAAGAGAGCAGCCAAAGGAGAATGCCAAAGGAATAACTCCTTTACTTTTCGATTAAAATCATAAAAATGCCACTAAAGCTACTTATAACTACTATTTATAAACTGATGGAACATGCCTACATACTCCACTATTAATAAAGTGGAGAGACCCACTACTACTACTATCAAACCACTAAGCCACTACATAAGACAAAAACATAACCCCACTACTACCACTAGCCTTAATAACATAAAATATAATTTGCATCATATTTTATCACTCCCCCTTAATGCAAAAACTGGATACACCAAGAAGAGATCTGAACATCACAAGCTTAGAGTAAGGAAGAGCTTTAGTAAAACCATCAACCACTTGTTCAGTTGTAGGACAATACTTCAATTCTATTGCTCCTCCTGCTATTATATCTCTGATAAAGTGATGACGAAGTTCGATGTGCTTGGTTCTTCCGTGAAAGACATGATTCTTCGTCATTGAAATTGTGGCCTTATTGTCACAATAAATTTTTGTGGAACCATGCTAAACTTGCTGCAAATCTGCAAGAATTCTCCTCATCCAAATACCTTGACAAATAGTTGATGTTGCCGCAATGTACTCCGCTTCTGATGAAGATAATGCAGTGGTAGCTTGCTTCTTTGAACTCCATGAAACAGCCCCTGAACCAAGGTTGAATACATAGCCACTTGTGCTTTTTCTATCATCTACAAAACTTGCTCAATCACTGTCAGTAAAACCAATTAATTGAATCGTGGAGGTTGGATTATACCAGATTCCATAGTTGCTAGTTGCTCGGATGTAGCGAAGAATTCGTTTAGCTGCTCCAAGATGATGCATTGACAGACAGTGCATGAACTTTGACACCAAACTGACCGGAAACATAATATCTGGGCGAGTATGAGTCAAATACATCAGCCCACCAACAATACTTCTAAACCACTTTTCATTAGCCTTCGGTGTTCCATCATTCACAGTCAATTTTTCACAGGTGTTCATGGGAGTAGACACAACTTTACAATTCAACATATTAAACTTCTTAAGTAAGTCTAGAGCATACTTTTCTTGTGAAACAAAAATACCCTCATTAGTTTGTTGAATTTGAAGACCAAGAAAATAATGTAACAACCCCAAATCTATCATATCAAACTCACTCATCATGCTTTCTTTAAATTCTCTAACAAGAGCATTAGAGGAGCCCATATATATCATGTCATCCACATAAACACAAACAATAAGCACTGAAGGGTTTCGACACAGAAACGCACAGCGAAAATAGAACAATTTAAAGCAATTTCAAAACCCTAAACAGGATTCATGCGAAAAATAATTAATTCAGTGGTTAGAAATTATACCGATTAAGAAAGCTAGAAATCATGCGGTCGAATCTCCAATACAATTCAAACGAACTGCGTCTCTACGGTATCCACACGAACGCTCCGTTGCGAACCGTCGTACGATCTGCAGTAAAAGGAACTTTGGTACTAGCCACCAAGGATGAGGATTTTCGAAACTGTTTCTCTCTAGTCTCTCTCTAAGAGCGGCTATGATTTTTTAATTAATGAATAATCCTTAAATGGCTGCTACATATCATATATATAGCGATTAAAAAAAAGAATTAATCAAAACCTAATTTAATAAAATCCGAATTTACATATATATATATATATATATATATATATATCTTAATTAAGTCTTATTTAATTAATATATCTATATATATATAAATTATCCTATTAATTTAAATTCGAAATTTAAATACTATCAATCATATTGACATATTTAAATCTTTACAATTTAAATTAATTCCCTTTTAATTACGTTCTATGTGTGTGACCCTATAGGTTATTATTACGTTGGCAATAATTTTAAATCATATTATAAAATTATAAAAGGTGAGCGGCATCTAGTAATGCATCACTGCTACCCAAGTTATAATAAGATCGATGATTCGATGCAACCTTTTCGTGATCAATGTTTCAATGCAATTTAATCTTTTTAACCTTAATATCCTAGATTAAATTCGAGTCATGGAATGTGTCATACTCTTCATAATTTAATCTGAGTTTTTCTTGATCAATGAGTAGACTATATGAAACAAATCACTATTTGAGCATGGACATGCATTTCATAGTCCTACTCAATCAAGAGGCCTATAGATATCACCCCTAATATATAGGAGGGTTAAATTCCATCTAGATCACTCATATTCCTCACACGATTCATAATGTACCCAATAATCACCTTTATAGTCCACCCTATTAAAGGTGACCTTTGATGATATCAAAGTACATAAATTCTCGTGTAGTAATATAGTGATTTCAGGTCGGAGGACCATTACATCATTGTCACTATGAGAATCGCTAATGACACTTCGCATAATGCTCCATATAGAATTATAATGGTGGGTCTGTCCAGTACATCGTTCTCTAACACGTACCTATGCATTGACTTAATATCTCATATATTTATGACCAATGAGATTTGGTCATCAGTCAATCCACATACTAGTCTCAATGCATCATTATTGTCCTATCAACAATGATACTCGACTAGGGACATTTAAGAGCAATGATACTAATTGTAATTACATAATCTCATGTTCAAGTCACATACTTGAAACTATATAATTTGTATCACTATTCTAAGGAATTTTATTATGTTACTATTTATATAACGCAGTAAATAAATCCATAATAAAATCATTCATTTATTCAATCAAATATAATATCAAAATATTAAGCAATTATATCAAATAATTGGCCTCTAGGGCATAAACTCTAACAAGCACATCATTACCTTTTACCTTCACATATAAGGTGGGTTCACTTTCACTTCGACGAAAATCATTTTGAAGGAAATAGGAGTCAAGTCTGCTGTACCAAGCTCTCGGTGCTTGTTTGAGACCATAAAGTGCCTTTTTCAACTTGTAAACTTTCTCCTCTTGGCCATTGATAACAAATCCCTATGGTTGTTCAACATACACATCCTCGTCCAAAAACCCATTTAGAAATGCAGACTTTACATCAAATTGAAAAATATTCCAATTTTTTTGAGTCGTTAATGCCAAAATTAGTCTAACAGTCTCAAATCTAGCTACGGGTGAAAAAGTTTCAAAATAATTAACTTCATGCTTTTGTACATACCTTTTAGCGACCAGCCTCGCCTTATACTTCTGCACACTTCCATCGGGTTGGTACTTTACTTTGTAGATCCATTTCACGCCAATTGCTTTTTTCTCCGGTGGCAAATCTACAAGCTCCCATGTGTTGTTTCTTTCAATGGCGGACATCTCCTCCTTCATTGAATTCTCCCACTCTTCTTTCCCGCAAGCTTCAACGTAGCTTAAAGGTTCTGCAACCAAAAGAGCATAAGTAGAAGCATATATATCACTCAAAGACAACATCTTTGTTGGCGGAGTTTCACTGTTTTTTGATGATTCACTGCTGCTAGATGGGCTTCTAGTTGAGCTTCTAGTTGGATTGTGCATAGGAGACATATGAGGTGAATTCACATCCTCTTGTAGCTGAGTTAATTCTGTCCCATCATCTACAAAGGCTATATTCTGATCTTTGTCACCAACTTGCTGCCAAACACTGTTCTCATCGAAAATAACATCTCGTCGAATGATTAGCTTCTTAGTAAGAGGATTATACAAACGATAACCTTTAGTTTCAGCACTATACCCAACAAAAATTCACTTTTCGCTTTTCTTATCCAACTTAGTACGATCAGTAGAATCAATTAAGGCATATACAATGTAAGACCCCGAATTTTATGAAATAAAAGTATTCAATTTTTCTTATAATAACTATTCAGTAAATGGTTAAATTGATAAAAGTTTAAAGTTAAGGGTGAGATATGAATTTTTCAAAATACGCAAGTGGTTATAAAATATTCAATTGTCGGGGAATATTCGTTTGGTCGTGGAATATTCTTTTTGTCGGGAAATATTCGTACGCCGGCGCAGCCATTTGTGGGCCCCATAACGAATAACTGTCGGATGAAGAAAATGACAAAAATTGAGTTTTTATAAATAACAGCGTAGTTGTTACCGTTAACACTGTTGGAATACTCGGTGGGTAAAGTAAAGTAATACGCGTTGTTGCACAGTAGCACACGGTTTTGCACAGTATTTTTGAATTATTGATTCTTACGTAAGAAGGCACTACTCAATAATTATTACAGTAATTACTGTTTAATATTTTATTTTATTGATTCAATAATTGCTGCGTTGATATTTTATATTATTGTTGTTCATTAATTGTTACTGCACAGTATTTCCCATTATCAGATCAATAATTCATATTATTTGAATAATATTATTAGATAACATTATTGGTAATGTCTAGAAAGTTCTGTCTAAGGAGATGTTTGGTCACCTAATTGCGCGCCAGTAAGGAAAAATTCTTATTGAAAAGCCCCCTCTTTCCTGAGAACTGCCTGGTTGTCAAGATTATGATTCTGTAATATTATTTGTGAATAATTAATTATTGATTATATGATAAGGAAAATTTTCATTTTATGTGGATATAGATGGAGAAAATTTTTAAAGTGACAATTGTTGAAAATTGATATTTTATCTTTTCTGATAAAATAATATTTTATTATATTATTATAACATAATAATGATGATATTTTACAATGAATGTGTGATATATGAGTATATGAGGAGAAAGAGTATTTTTGTTGCATTAAATGATTAACATATGTTTTGTGTGTCGGTGGACCCCATTTCTTGACTGAAATTTGATTATAGCTTGTAAAATCGTCCGTATGTGAATTTCGGTCAATTTCTGTTTGGAATTTGGAAAAACTTTTTCTGTAAAGTTGTAGATAATTGAATTTCCTATAAAAAGACGTGAGATTCGTATTTTTCAGATAACCGGGCTATTTTCTACGAATTATGGAAGTTTCGGAAAATAAAATAATTTTTATTAATTTATGGGTGGGACCCACTTGTGTTTTAACACATGTGGGCTGCTAGCTTTGTTCAAAGATGGCTGGTGGCTGATCAAACATGTGGGCATGCGTAGAAAAGAAAAAATAAAATAATATATTTTATTATTTTAGTCTCCTATGGCGTTCTAGCTTTTTTCTATAAATAGGTGCTTATGTTAGAATTGAAAATCACACCAAAAATAAGTTTTCTTTCCCTCTATATTGTCAAGCATATTCTAGTGAGTATTTAGATATTTTGAGAGTTGTTATTCAGTGCAAATTTCTTTCAGCCTTATACCGATCAGAAGTACTGCTCTTTTGAGGTTAGGAATTTTAAGGGTTATTATATTTTTCAGTTCGTACTTCTTCCGACCTTCAAAAAATTCTAAAAAAATTTAAAATGATATTTTGATGAGTTTTATTGATTGTGTCCAAAAATGGTGATTTTTGGATGTATAGATTAAGAGTTATGAATTTTTTGAGAAAAGACTATTTTAAAAGTAACCGCTTATAACTCCTTGTGGTTAACTCCAAAATTGATAAAATTTTTATTGGAAGTATATCTATATAATATCAGTGTACTCTGTAAATTTTGGAATTTTTGGATAAAAGTACAATTTATGATAAATGTCTAAATATTCGACGGTTTTAGCCATATGAAAAATAGTAAATGAGTTTTAAAAATTCCTGAGAAAAATATATGTTCAATATGGGACTATATTCTGCTAAATTCCAGAAAAGAAATATTTTTGGAACTGATTTGATATTTTTCATGAAAATATACTAGTTATGAGTAAATGAATTAAATATGTTATGTGAAGTAAAAAAATTAAAAAATAGAATTTTATGGCTTGAGAATCCTATATGAGGTATATGCAAATTTTTGATGAGGATTTTTGATTATTGGTGATGAAATCTTATGAGTTTGACATTTTAGGATGATTAAATGCATTATTTAGTAAAGTGTAAACAATTAAAATAAATTATTTATAAGCTTAAGAAATATTATTCTTTCAATATCATTATACCGATATATTGGTATAGATTTTATTGTGGAATTTCTCCCTTTTTCATGTCGAGTTACTATTCATGAGTTACTATTCACGAGTTACTATTCACGACAAAATTGGTTTCTTTTTCTGACCAAATTATAGTTGATTTATGAATATTACTCTTGAGATTAAATCTATATGTTGATTATATTGATTTTATTATCATATATAACAATTTTATAACCCTAATGATAATATTTCTCTTTAACTTGAGTGTAAAGATGTGTAGACTTTTGGTATGATCATGACTATGGGTTCCCTTTGGCCAGTAGTGCAAAGTTGAATTGTTGACTGGTATGATCATGACCATCAAATTTATAATTGAATATCTTTAGCTTAAGTGCAAAGGTGGATTGATCAACATGGTTATAATTATTGTTTATATAAATTCTGAAATGATTATATATTTATTTGAGATATTAATATATTTGGCCTATAGTGTAAATATGAACTGTTGATGAATATATTTGGCCTATAGTGCAAATATGAACCGTTGTTGAATATCTTTGGTCTGTAGTGCAAAGATGAACTTGTGATGAATATCTTTGGCCCGTAGTACAAAGATGACATGTTGTTGAATATCTTTGGCCAGTAGTGCAAAGTAGGGCTGAGCAAGTAACCAAATTGGAACCAAAACCGCACCAAAAATCGCACGAACCGCACCAATTAAAACCGCACCAATGGTTCCGGCGTATATGGCGGTTTTAGGTGGGTTGAATAACCAAATTTACGGTTCCGGTTTGGTTACTAGCCAAAACCAAACCGCATAAAATCAAAACCGCACCATGTGTGTGTATGTATGTATTATCTCTAGTAAATTTTAAAGTTATTTTTCACTTGAGCACGCTCAGAGAAAACCCCAGTCTTGCATTGTCATTTTTTCACCAATTGAAAGAAGATGTTAGAGGCTATAAAGTCAAAAATTAAGTAATTGGGTTTTAGAATTTTAAATTTATTTGATGCGTTATTGGAGGGGCTTATAGTTGAGGGGCTCGAGCACTTGATGCATTGGTTAATGTCAATGCTATAATTGTAATAGTCTAATAGATTATTTTTAGTCCTCCCTGCAATATATTTTATTTTATCTTTAGTATATACTTTTAATTTTTGGGGAACTAGATAAACATTCTTGCTTATTATCGAATAGTCTCTGTTGTTTTATATAGCGCATATTTTAGTTTTAAAGCATGCTTGATATAATTCTCATTGTCGACTTTGTCACTAAGTTAATTGCTCGATGTAAGTTTTAAGTTAAATTTTATTGAAGGCTTAAACTTTTTTGTTGTTTCAATTGGTTTTGGAACCGAAACCGCACCAATTAAAACCGAACCGCACACTTTAAAACCAAACCGCACCAATAACAAGCGGTTTTGGGTGCAGTTTTGAATTTTTCAAACCGCACCTAAGCAGTTTCGGGTGCGGTTTGGACTTCAAACCGCACCAAACCGCACCATGCTCACCCCTAGTGCAAAGATGAACAGGTGTTGAGATGAACATGACCAACTGGTGATACAAATGAATAATTTTTGCGTAGTGCAAAGATGAAGTTATTAGTATGATTATGAACAGAAAATATGATTTGGTGTAACCATGATCTTTGATGTTTCAGGTAAAGATATGTGATGAAAATTATCTTTGTCCTGAATGAGAAGAGGAATTTAGAACTACAATTATGATTATGAGTTATTCATATGATTGTGGACCAGAATTGTTGATTGATGTTACAGGGATAAAATATTGTTGGTGGATTTTTAACATGGAGAAGATAATAAACTTTATAGTCTATTTGACTCTTCTAATGGATTGTTCGTTCCGCTGCAACTATGGTTGAAATTTTTATCATCTACCATATGTTCTAAATCTCTGATTTATTATTGATGAAAACTATTGATAATTTAATTATCTTTAGTCATGATATTCTTTACTGGGCTAGTTGTGCTCACCCTTCTGTTTCACAATTCCTTTCAGGTAATAAGAGTGTAGCTGGGTCGAGCAGGGGTAACAGGGGAATAGAACGGTGGTCATCATTTAGTAGTTATATTTGGTGAATCAAATAGGGTGAGGCGAACTCAACGTTGGAATGGTGTTTTGCCACTATCATACAAGATGTCTAATGACATACAACCTCATGTCATCATAAGATAGGATTGTGCTCATCCACTTGCTGAGTATATTTACGAGCACTACCTATATAATCTTGGTGTTTGTTTGAAGTATAATTCTCATTTAGAGATAGTGGAGATAATGATATGTCAAGAGAAGACTCACCATTAGGAAGAATATGATAGTAATCTTCTCGTTTTTCTTTGGGGTCTATTGGGTCAACCAAGGATAATTCTGTGGCCATATGATATCTATCATAACCTAGACGCATGGCCTCCTATGTACGAAAGTTTCCTTGAGCACTTCCCAAATATTCTAATTTCTAAAACAGTTTTTGACTATACCTTTATGTAAGGTGTCATTGTGACGTGCTGTCTACGGTTGGGACATGTGTCACATTTGGTATATATTTATATCCAAACTTACAACATATGTGTTGTTGTATTTTGCACGACAATTGTTGCAATAAAGTTGTAGTTGTTTTCTGTACCATATATTTGGCGACTCAGAATAGGTTGGATGGAATGGACCTATTTTGGGGTTGTCACATTTGGTATCAGAGCTATAAGTAAAGAGCCCTGAGCCTCTCGCTGGTGACTTCCTGTTGATGGGGGATGCACCGAAGCCAGACTCTCCGTAGGGGACGCCGTTCTGCGGTGGCAAACTGATAGGTACCAATGTGAGGTGTTGTCCACTGATGGAACATTTGTCACATTTAGTATCAAAGCTTAGGGATATGATCTCTGGCGGGGATCGGGAAATAGGGCTAGGAGGGGAGAGATGAGTAAATCCTTCACTAGTGTGTCCTACCTAAGCTTAATTGTTGTTCGGTCATAATATACGAATATTTTGTGATACGTTAATTTGCTTAATTAACCCTTATTTTATGGCAGTATTTGAGAATGGTAGCTGAGAATGCTAACAATGGAGTGAATGAGATTGTGGGGATACCTCTAATCACTAACCAAGATAATGTGATGTCAGACAAATAAGGAATTAGATATATCCATGTGGTAAGTGAAGAATTGATAGTTGCACCCGAGATAGTCGTAGAGGTAACAGCTGAGAGTGAGGAAGAAGAGGTACCTGAGGAGAGTTTATTAGAGGTATTATATGATCAAAATGTAGAATTTCAAAATCATATTCATGAGTTAGAAGAGCAGGCTGAAGAACGACAGGCGGTCGTGGAGCAAAAGGATGCAACAATTCAAGCTTGTGTTACCCGATATGTGATGCTTGAACAGAAGCATTCTTTGGCAGAGTATAAGATGATAAAGATGGAATCTGAACTGAAAGAAGAAAAAACTGAACGAGTGAGAATAAGTGATGCATGGGCAAAAGCCGCACGACACGTGGATATTGTGGAAAGAGATGTCTGATCTAAGAAGGCTAATATAGATGATATAAATTTCTCTTTTTAAAAAGCAATTGGGAGAACCCAACATCGAGTTTTGAATTACCCTGTACATAGCGGTCAACCGGAATTCGATATGGATCGAAGATTGATGATTCAGATCATAAATTAGGAGTACGACGAGGCAGTTGAGGGAGGAATATGTCCTATAGAAAGGTATATTCTAACGGTAGTGATGATGCCAAATGCTGCCCCAGACAAGTCAAAGCTGTGTAGTTCGAGGGATGTCGGTTATCATGACTTCCCAACAAATGAGGAACCCAAATGAAGTTATCACGGGAGATGAGCAACAGAGAAATCATGATGACCCGAGAAATAAAATCTGAAATGAAAGCAAGGTATTCTCAACTTTTCGAAATACCAGGTACGCAAATTTCGGGGACGAAATTTCATAAGGAGGGGAGATTGTAAGACCCCGAATTTTATGAAATAAAAGTATTCAATTTTTCTTAAAATAACTATTCAGTAAATGGTTAAATTGATAAAAGTTTAAAGTTAAGGGTGAGATATGAATTTTTCAAAATACGCAAGTGGTTATAAAATATTCAATTTTTCGGGAATATTCGTTTGGTCGTGGAATATTTTTTTTGTAGGGAAATATTCGTACGACGGCGCAGCCATTTGTGGGCCCCATAACGAATAATTGTCGGATGAAGAAAATGACAAAAATTGAGTTTTTATAAATAACGGCGTAGTTGTTACCGTTAACACTGTTAGAATACCCGGTGGATAAAGTAAAGTAATACGCGTTGTTACACAGTAGCACACGGTTTTGTATAGTATTTTTGAATTATTGATTCTTACGTAAGAAGGCACTACTCAATAATTGTTACAGTAATTACTGTTTAATATTTTATTTTATTGATTCAATAATTGCTGCGTTGATATTTTATATTATTGTTGTTCAATAATTATTACTGCACAGTATTTCCCATTATCATATCAATAATTCATATTATTTGAATAATATTATTAGATAACATTATTGGCAATGCCTAGAAAGTTCTGTCTAAGGAGAGGTTTGGTCACCTAATTGCGCGTCAGTAAGGAGAAATTCTTATTGGAAAACCCCATCTTTCCTAGGAACTGCTTGGTTGTCAATATTGTGATTCTGTAATATTATTTATGAATAATTAATTATTGATTATATGATAAGGAAAATTTTTATTTTATGTGAATATAGATGGAGAAAATTTTTAAAGTGACAATTGTTGAAAATTGATATTTTATCTTTTCTGATAAAATAGTATTTTATTATATTGTTATAATATAATAATGATGATATTTTACAATGAATGTGTAATATATGAGTATATGAGAAGAAAGAGTATTTTTATTGCATTAAATGATTCACATATGTTTTGTGTGTCGGTGGACCCCATTTCTTGACTGAAATTTGATTATAGCTTGTAAAATCGTCCGTTTGTGAATTTCGGTCAATTTCTGTTTGGAATTTAGAAAAATTTTCTTCTGCAAAGTTGTAGAGAATTAAATTTCCTATAAAAAAATCGTGAGATTCGTATTTTTCTGATAACCGGGCTATTTTCTACGAATTATGGAAGTTTCAGAAAATAAAATATTTTTTATTAATTTATGGGTGGGACCCACTTGTGTTTTAACACATGTGGGCTGCTAGCTTTGTTCAAAGATGGCTGGTGGATGATCAAACATGTGGGCATGCGTAGAAAAGAAGAAATAAAATAATATATTTTATTATTTTAGTCTCTTATGGCGTTCTAGCATTTTTCTATAAATAGGTGCTTATGTTAGAATTAAAAATTACACCAGAAACAAGTTGTCTTTCTCTCTATATTGTCAAGCATATTCTAGTGAGTATTTAGATACTTTGAGAGTTATTATTCAGTGCAAATTTTTTTCAGCCTTATACCGATCAGAAGTACTGCTCTTTTGAGGTAAGGGATTTTAAGGCTTATTATATTTTTCAGTTCGTACTTCTTCCAACCTTCAAAAAATTTTGAAAAAATTTAAAATGATATTTTGATGAGTTTTATTGATTGTGTCCAAAAATGGTGATTTTTGGATGTATAGATTAAGAGTTATAAATTTTATGAGAAAAGACTATTTTAAAAGTAACCGTTTATAACTCCTTGTGGTTAACTCCAAAATTGATGAAATTTTTATTAAAAGTATATCTATATAATATCAGTGTACTTTGTGAATTTTGGAATTTTTGGATAAAAATACAATTTATGATAAATATCTAAATATTCGGCGGTTTTGGCTATATGAAAAATAGTAAATGAGTTTTAAAAATTCTGAGAAAAATATATGTTCAATATGGGACTATATTCTGCTAAATTTCAGAAAAGAAATATTTTTGGAACTGATTTGGTATTTTTCATGAAAATGGACTAGTTATGAGTAAATGAATTAAATATGTTATGTGAAGTAAGAAAATTGAAAAATAGAATTTTATGGCTTGAGAATCCTATATGAGGTATATGCAGATTTTTGATGAGGGTTTTTGGTTATTAGTGATAAAATCTTATGAGTTTGGCATTTTAGGATGATTAAATACATTATTTAGTAAAGTGTAAACAATTAAAATAAATTGTTTATAAGCTTAAGAAATATTATTCTTTCAATATCATTATACCGAAATATTGGTATGGATTTTATTGTAAAATTTTTACCTTTTTCATGTCGAGTTACTATTCATGAGTTACTATTCACGAGTATTCACGAGTTACTATTTGTGAGTTACTATTCACGAGTTACTATTCACGACAAAATTAGTTTCTTTTTCTGACCAAATTATAGTTGATTTATGAATATTACTCTTGAGATTAAATCTATATGTTGTTTATATTGATTTTATTATCATATATAACATTTTTATAACCATAATGATGATATTTCTCTTTGACTTGAGTGTAAAGATGGGTTGATTTTTGGTATGATCATGACTATGGGTTCCCTTTGGCCAGTAGTGCACAGTTGAATTATTGACTGGTATGATAATGACCATCGAATTTATAATTGAATATCTTTAGCTTAAGTGCAAAGGTGAATTGATAAACATGGTTATAATTATTGTTTATATAAATTCTGAAATGATTATATATTTCTTTGAGATATTAATATATTTGGCATGTAGTGCAAATATGAACTGTTGATGAATATATTTGGCCTGTAGTGCAAATATGAACTGTTGTTGAATATCTTTGGTCTGTAGTGCAAAGATGAACTAGTGATGAATATCTTTGGCCCGTAGTGCAAAGAAGACATGTTGTTGAATATTTTTGGCCAGTAGTGCAAAGATGAATAGGTGTTGAGATGAACATGACCACCTGGTGATACAAATGAATATCTTTAGCCGTAGTGCAAAGATGAAGTTATTAGTATGATTATGAACATAAAATGTGATTTGGTGTAACCATGATCTTTGATGTTTCAGGTAAAGATAGGTGATGAAAATTATCGTCGTCCTGGATGAGAAGAGGAATTTAGAACTACAATAATGATTATGAGTTATTCATATGATTATGGACCAAAATTGTTGATTGATGTTACAGGGATAAAACATTGTTGGTGGATTTTTAACATGGAGAAGATAATAGACTTTGTAGTCTATTTAACTCTTCTAATGGATTGCTCGTTCCGCTGCAACTATGGTTAAAATTTTTATCATCTACCATATGTTTTAAATCTCTGATTTATTATTGATGAAGCCTATTGATAATTTAATTATCTTTAGTCATGATATTCTTTACTGGGCTAGTTGTGTTCACCCTTCTGTTTCACAATTCCTTTCAAGTAATAAGAGTGTAGCTGGGTCGAGCGGGGGTAACAGGAGAATAGAACGGTGGTCATCATTTAGTAGTTATATTTGGTGAATCAAATAGGGTGAGGCGAACCCAACGTTGGAAGGGTGTTTTGCCACTATCATACAAGATGTCTAATGACATACAACCTCGTGTCATCATAAAACAGGGTTGTGCTCATCCACTTGCTGAGTATATTTACGAGCACTACCTATATAATCTTGGTGTTTCTTTGAAGTATAATTCTCATTTAGAGATAGTGGAGATAATGATATGTCAAGAGAAGACTCACCATTGGAAAGAATATAATAGTAATCTTCTCGTTTTTCTTTGGGGTCTATTGGGTCAACCAAGGATAATTCTGTGGCCATATGATATCTATCATAACATAGACGCATGACCTCCTATGTACGAAGGTTTCCTTAAGCACTTCCCAAAGATTTTAATTTTTAAAACAGTTTTTGACTATACCTTTATGTAAGGTGTCATTGTGACGTGCTGTCCACGGTTGGGACATGTGTCACATTTGGTATATATTTATATCCAAACTTACAGCATATGTGTTGTTGTATTTTGCACGACAATTGTTGTAATAAAGTTATAGTTATTTTCTGTACCATGTATTTGGCGACTCAGAATAGGTTGGATGGGATGGACCTGTTTTGGGGTTGTCACATGCAATGGAACCAAACACTTTTAAATTACTTACTTTGGGCTTAACTCCCCACCATGCTTCATAAGGTGTTTGATTTCTTACTGCTTTTATTGGAGATATGTTGAGAAGATGGATTGCGGTAGCTACTGCCTCGACCCAAAAACTATTCGAAAGCTCCTTCTCATTTAGCATACTCCGTGCCATTTCTACAACCGTCCGATTCTTCCGCTCAGCAGTTCCATTCTATTCTGGAGTCTTTCGTACTGTTAGTTGCCTCCGGAAACCATTCTCTTTGCAAAAAAGAGTAAATTAATCGGGTAAGAACTCTCCCCCTCTATCAGTTCTGAGAGTTTTGATTACGTAGCCACTTTGTTTCTCTGCAAAGGCTTTGAACTCCTTAAACTTTTCAAACGCCTCGGATTTCTGAGTAAGAAAA
The DNA here is from genome assembly GCA_016801055.1 of Panax notoginseng. Classification (NCBI taxonomy): domain Eukaryota; kingdom Viridiplantae; phylum Streptophyta; class Magnoliopsida; order Apiales; family Araliaceae; genus Panax; species Panax notoginseng. Next base: position 121,257,450 of record CM029022.1, read on the forward strand.
AACACCCAACTCATACGGGAAAAATCATCAGTAAATAATAGAAAATAATTACTATTATTTAAAGATAAAGTTTTTGTCGGTCCACAAATATCTGCGTGAACCAATTCCAAAGGCATCTTTGCTCTCCAAGCTTTACCAAATGGAAAGGACAACTTGTGTTGCTTTTCGTAAACACAACTTTCACAAACATTATCAACAGACACAATAGATGGCAATCCTGACACCATATTTTTCTGACCCAACAATTTCAGCCCATTATAATGCAAATGCCCATACCTTAAATGCCAAAGCCTAGACTCGTCGCGAACATTATCAACCATTGCACAATCATTCAAACATGATAACTCAAGAGGAAACATTTTGTTTTCAGTCATATGAACTTTAAAAATAGACTTTTTAGATTTTCTATTTTTAATTTCACACATTCCATCATGAAAATGAACTAAATATCCCTTTTGAATTAACTGACCCACACTAAGCAGGTTATGTGCCAAACCATGAATATAGTAAACATCATGAATTAGCTTTTTAATACCTGACTTGGTCTTAATTGCAATTGTCCCCTTTCCTTCAATTTGTACTTGTTTGCCATCACCAAGCCCGACCTTTAATTGAACTGATTCATCCATCATTGGAAACAATCCCCTTTCTCCGGTCATATGGTTGCTACAGCCACTGTCTAGAAACCAAACTTCATTCTTACTTATGTTAGGATTTAAATAAGTAAGATAAAGGCTACCTTCCTCTTCCTTTTCCTCGACAAAATTGGCTTGTTGTTTGGCTTTCTCAATCTTCTCCGGGCAATTTCGTGCTATATGACCATAGTTTTTGCAATTATAACGCTGCATTCCTTTGTTATTCTGTCTGTTAAAATGCCCAATATCAGACCTTCCTCGACCTCTTCCACGACCACGGTAGCCACCTCTACCTCGGCCTCTACCAAATTGCATTTGTCCAGAAGAGCCTTCGCCAAATTTTCCTTTACTGGAGACCTCCACGTTGGTTTGAAAGGCATGCTCAAGATTCTTCTCCTTTGATCTGTTAATTCTCTCTTCATGTGCTAAAAGAGAACCCATTAGTTCATTAAGAGAAAATGTAGACAAGTCCTTAGACTCCTCAATGGTTGTAACAACATGATCAAATTTATTCGGTAGACTCCTTAATATCTTCTCCACAATTTTCTGATCTATGACAGTCTCTCCAAAAGCTCTCATTTGATTAACTATACCAGAAACTCTAGAGAAGAAATCTTGAACAGACTCATTACCTTTCATGAAGAGTGTCTCAAACTCTCTTCAAAAAGTTTGTAATTTAACTGTTGTTATCTTCTTGTCCCCGTGGAACTCTTGCTTCAAAACAGTCCATATATGCTTCCTTTGACTTCGTGGCACCAGCAATTCGAGGAAATATAGGGCCTATTACAGCCTGTTGCAAAACAAGTAGAGCCTTCGCATCCTTTTTGCGAAGTTCTCTAACATCCGTTGCATTCTCTGCAAAACCATTCTCAACCAACTCCCAAAGTTCTTGTGCAATTAAAAAAGTTTTCATTTTGATGCTCCAAAACTCATAATTTTCTCCAGTAAATGAAGGAATCAAGGATTGAGAAAGATTTAGAACATTACCATTTGCCATAGTTACGAAAAGCTTTACCTGAACACCTTGTGTGCAAAACAATAAGACCCACTGATGATGCTTCAACACCAATCCAGAAAACTCCAACGCCTAACGTCAATCGAACGAGGCTTTGATACCAAAAACTGTTGGAAATATGCTATATTTCTAATAGCAGTAAGTAATGCAACAAGGCAAAAAAGAGAGCAGCAAAATGAATAAGGAATGCCAAAGGAATAACTCCTTTACTTTTCAATTAAAATCATAATAATGCCACTAAAGCTACTTACAACTACTATTTATAAACTGATGGAACATGCCCACATACTCCACTATTAATAAAGTGGAGAGACCCACTACTGCTACTATCAAACCACTAAGCCACTACATAAGACAAAAATATAACCCCACTACTACCACTAGCCATAATAACATAAAATATAATTTGCATCATATTTTATCACAAGGTGAAAAAATTGACAACTTATTGGCATAAAATACTGTCATGTAAAAATTTGCAGATGTGAACCTTATTTTCCTGCACAAAACTGTTTCAAACTCTATGTCACAGTAAGTTAGGTTGTACTTGTAATTGTTGGCACACTTGTATAAGTAATATCTGATTATACTGTTTGTTTATTTCTATATCTTTACTGATTCAGGAATATCGTTCTCCCAAGGCCCTATTTTCCTTCTCTTTTTCCAAAATCTTCAGTTCTGTAAGATAAGTTCTAGCTCACTATGTTCATTTCTTCATTTTGCTTGGTTCTTTCAGCTACACTGGAAATCTTAAACTTCACAAACGCCGAAGCGGAGAGAGCCACAACAAAATTATTATTGGATCTTCAATTGGAGCTGCCGTTCTACTTATAGCTACTATAACTTCTTGCTTTTTGATGCACAAAGGAAAGAAGAAAATTCCTAAGCAAGGTTGAAAGTGGGAGATTTTTTTAAATTATTTTTAGAAATATTTTTGGTGTGTGTTGGAAAAGCTGGTTGGTCTGACATGATTAATATGTGTTTCTTATTTCAGACCATTTTGAACATAATGTGAATAGGCTCATGTCTTCCTTTGGTGATACTGCTACAGAAGCTGCACAATGCTTTACACTATCTGATCTTGAAGATGCTACAAAGAGGTTTGAGAGAAAAGTTGGCTCTGGAGGCTTTGGGGTTGTATACTGTTGGGTCTTGATATTTTACCTTTTGGGCCGAATAGTTTGGGCCGGGTTATTTGATTATTCTATTGGGTCATTTCTGTTGGACACGGTCAGATGGGTCATTCTTATCGTATTGGGCTTAGTCCTTGGATTGATCCATTAGGTAACTAAATATCTATCTTTGACCAGTAATCATAAAAAAGTATGACAGTTGACTGTTATTTCTGCCATGCATTAATGTGGATGGGATCTTAGTCGGCCGGCGGTGGAAAATAGTGACCATTGATAGTGGGTGAACTGCATGCGGTCGGCTGAGATCACCAGGACAGGGGGATTGTATCAGACGGTAGTGGGTGGCACGGTAAACTGGGCTAGAGAGTATATGATAGCAAGGATGTCGTCCAAGTGAAGGTAACTGATAATTTTATCTCTCTCAATACACTAGATATTTTTATCCTCCATTGTTAACCTTGTGATCGCCTGTACTGACTCTTACGTCGGAGCTATCCCTCGACGGTCGAAGCCGTCATACTTTTGGTGTTGACTGTGTTTATTGTGCAGGATCAGAACGTCTTATATGATTGGGACGTGGCAGCATATCTTGGCGTTAACATATACTATGGAAAACTAAAAGATGGAAAGGAAAGCAAGAATTTTCAAATGAGGTTAGCAATCGTATTTCTGACCCTGTCTGTTTAATTGTTACGTTGTTTTGAATGCCACTATATTGAATCGAAGGTAAGTGAAACTGTAGACAGATATCAAAACCATTATGTTGATTAAGGTTACTAGCACCATAGTTTTTGTGACACCCCCAAATCCGGGTTACCTGACTCCCGAGTTTGGTGTTCACGATCCACAATATAATACCATTTAACTACCCATTCATATATAAATAGGAATACATAAGTCATTAACATAAGTTGTTAATACATAAGTCCCAGGTCCACTAACCTTAACATTACAGAAATACCCCTTAGATATACAAAAAGGGTTTACAAATACAGTACAACATAATAATAATATTGTTCATTATACTACTCCAGCATCTTGCCTTTGTCTTTGTTCTTCTTTGACCCGCTGGCCTCTTCATTCCTAACTGAAATATTTTATTTATAGCAAGGGTGAGCAACTAGTTTGCCCCGCAAGTTAAGACATACAATAAAGATATATGAATCAACAAGAACAGACTATCTATTTTGATAGAATGACCCCAAAGTTCGGGGAACTTTGAATTAGTTGAACAAATCGTTAATTAATAACAAGTCTTCTCGTATTCTAGGCAACACAATAATTTGATAATGAAAGAGTACAACGCTTTCAAAGTTTCTACGATATTCTATTGAATAAACAAGAATCAATTCTACGCAATAACAAAGTGGAATATTTTCTAGATTTGTGCTGAGTGATCTCACCAGATCTTTGAGCTTATTTTCTCGGGTATCTATCAAAGATTTACTTTGATACATACACAGGAGTATCAGATAACCATAAATATTAAATCATACCCCTCCGTAAGTACTTAGAGCCGGCCAACTCCTTGTACCCTATATTATGCATAATACTTAACAGCGCGCAATGGTCGAATATACGACCTACAATGTTCCCTTTTTATTTAAAAGGTTGTTCTTCTCAGTCTCAGAGTTAAGATTTTGATTTAACAACGAAATACTGTGATTTCAAATTCTATTTACTTATCGATCTAGCCGAAACAATTGGCATCGATCTATCAATAACAATTGATTTCTCTTCTCGTATTTATCAAGTTCTAACAAATGTTCGTCTAGCCAGAATAATTAGCTAAGACATTTCTCAATATAATTTTACAATAAACAGGAATTATCTGTACTGTCAATATTAGTTTCTACAGATATAAATATCCAACAACAGTAATTCTACGAATATATATTTTTCGAATCAGTAATTCAATTTGAATTTTAATCATGCACTAACTGCGAATAATCAACAATAAATTCCCTAGACATGGTATAATAACTCATGATCTAGACATCTGATCTAGACATCTGATGGCTATACTACCACTTGTAGATTAAAGATAGCATACCAGGCTACTAATTACAAATTTTAAATAACAAAAATCTTAAACATAGAAAGATCTAGAGCGACTGACATTTCCTGTCAGACCACTGAAAATGCTCAAAACCAGATTTTGAAAAACACCCTTTTAAGGTACTTTGATGCTATGGATTCATGATAGATCATCATAGATCTTCATTAAACATTCATTAACAAGATTATAAACACATAAACACAATTTTTGTCTTAGCAACTTGGATCAAAAATAAAAATTTGCTTTATACCTTTCTTGTTCCAATCTTGATCTTGATCTTCCTAAATGATATTGGGTGATCTAAGGACTGAATTTGGGACTGATATGCTAGCCAATTTCGGAGGTTGAGAGAGAAGTGAGAGTTGGTGAGAGCTTATGTGCAATATAAACCAAATACTAGACTTTCTCTCTCTAATTCTCTTATATAGCCTCAAGATGCAATGAATGATATGTTGTAGCTGTCAATTGAAGATTAAATGGCTGAGATATCAGTCATGCAAGTCAAAATAGTTGGTAAACAACTAAAGTTTTTGCCAATTTTGCAAGTTAACTTACTAAAATAAACAAAAGGAGATTTTGGTCTTTCTCTAAATATTTTTAATGGCAAATTAGACAACAACCAAACCCTTAGGGTTTAGGTTTAGGGTTAGGGTTTGAACCCTTTAGAGTTTAGGATTTGAACCCTAGGTTTTCAATTTACTTTCCAATATTTTCAATTTTTGGTTTTCAAAATAGAAAATTAATAAAATTAATAATTTCACATTACAATTAAGATTCAATAATTATATTTATATTTCCTAATTATAAAATTTAATCTTGCTAATTAAGATTTATATTCCTAATTAAAATTGCTTAATTTAGCAATTAGGGTCAAAATGGTCATTAGGGTTTATAACCCACGAATTAGGATTTTAATTAGAAAAATAAATTTTCTAAATTACAATTAGGGTTTGTAAAATAGAAATTAAGATAACAAAAATATAATTAGAGTTTTCTAATCATATTTAAGTTTAATACACACATTAGGCTTGCCAATTAGGATTAGGGTTTCCTAATTTAGGGTTTAGAATTCCCGAATATGAAATTAGGGTTTCCCAGCGTACAATTAGGATTTTTAACCGTACCATTGGTTTTCTAAATCTGAGATTAGGGTTTCTAATCCCTTATTAGGGTTTATTAATTTCAAACCTTATCCAATCAATCATTGATTAATAAATTTCTTCGGTACAAACACGAATTCATTAAAATAATTATTTTAATTTTATTTTCTATCGAATCCTTTTTTCAGAAATTAGGGATAGAGTTTCTAAATATTGTTAAGCACAACTCTACTCTAAATTTATTAGTCAATACCCAAATTGACTTTCTCGAGACTCGTATCACAAATACTTGTCACAAAATTAATAATTAATATTGATATTAATTAAAAAAAATTATTCGCAAATTTTGGATTATTCGAAATTCCGAGTTATCACAGTTTTGATATTGGTGTCTGTGGCAGACGACAAAGTATTACCAAGAGGTCAAAGACCAAGAATGTGCTCTTGAAAACTCAGAACAATACGACAGAGAACCTACTTTTGCGTCTGATTATGACCAAAAAGTTGGATTCTTACAACTTCTTAGAAGCAAATTATTTGTGGATTCAATATCATTAAAGAAATTTTGCAAATGTCTATTCATGTCATTGATCCCTGAACAGCCTAAAATGGTGAAGTTGTTTTGGAAGGGAATGAATCTTTTCTGAACCAATCGTTGTGAGATAACCGTCACAAGAAAGTACAAGAACTACCTACTCAGGACAATTCATTGATAAGTTTGATGAACAAAAGTAAGAAACCACAAAATTATGTGGTTTGGCAAAGTCCTGCCTACGTTCAGTCGTTCACAAAGAGAATCCAGCTTATGAGAGAGAAACTATAATCGTACAAAAGAATATTTTAGTTACTCTTATATTCAGTCCCAGTACTCACCTTTATATCTCGTGTAAACCCTCTCTTTTTTCCTTGTGAAGAATCCAGCCCCTGCTCTCTCTGTCACTTTTTTTCCAGCTTTTCCTCTCTTAGGTTTTGTCCTACCAAAAAATTGGATTTAAGCAGAGCATTACAAACTTACTTGGGCTCCAGTGCTAACTGACACGCTAATTGGTCTGGAAGCAAGTGAACCTACTATTCTCCAGTCAGCACACAGCAGAAAAAGCAAACCCGCTATGTGCCTGGTTGCAAAGAGTGCTATCTGAGAATTTGAGTTAATCTCATAACCTAATTGTATTGTGTACTGATTGACCTAATTAGTGCTGTATATGAAGATATATGTCTGGCTTTGTAGTTTCTGTAGTCTATTTCTGTTGGATTTAAGCTAATAAAAATTCTTTGTTTTTCATTATGAGATTAGGCTTGTTTTATTTTGTCAATCAAAAATAGGTTTCTTTTATTTTTCCCAAATAAACTAAGTAATTGCTGCGGTATAAGGTGGTTTTCTCTGTAGTTTGTATCAGATCTTGGTGTTTGTTGACTAACACATGCTTCAATCGACAGGTGACTCTTCTTTCAAGGATACATCACAGAAACTTGGTACAGTTTCTTGGGTTTTGCTAGGAAGAAACTAAAAGTATCCTTGTTTATGAATTCATGCATAATGGAACTCTTAAGGAGCATCTTTATGGTAAGCACCATCTTCCAAGTGTAAATAAGTTAATTTTGATCGTGCTTAATATAGTATTGTATTTGGCAGGACCTTTAACATGTGAGCGAAGTATTAGTTGGATCAAGCGCCTCGAGATTGCTGAAGATGCTGCCAAAGGTTTGTAAGATAATATATGATTTTTATTTTTAATTGCACTAAGAAAAAAACAAATATGGTCTTTCTCCTAACTAAAGAAGAACTAATCAGATCTTGTGTTCTCTTGAATTTTTCAGGGATTGAGTACCTTTATACTGGATGCGTCCCATCTATCATCCATAGGGATTTAAAATCCAGCAATATTCTTCTTGACAAGAACATGAGAGCCAAGGTTTCAGATTTTGGTCTCTCAAAACTTGCAGTTGATGGGGCCTCCCATGTGTTAAGCATAGTTCGAGGCACTGTAGGGTATCTGGATCCTGAGTAAGGAACTTTCTCTCTTCTTTGAATGGGATCAAGTGAAAATCAATGCCTGTAAATATATAAATATAATTTGGTACTTCAAATTGTTAGAACTCTTCAGACGAACAATTTTGTATGTAAGTCGTTGAGTTCAGTATAAACCATGTTTGTCTATGTAAAGCTCACCAAAATAGAAATTGCAAATCTATATTTTGTTAGTGTACCGTTGATAAGAAAATCTAAAGCCTTTTCTGTTTCATTTTTAGTGAAATGTTTAAGCGTTAGGCCAGTATTGCTTTCCAAAACTGAACACTACACAAAAATAATTTTAATAGCTGAGAATTAAGCACGAATGTCCCTCGTCTCTTTCATTTCTTCCTGCACACTCCACATTTTAATAACTTGTTGTAGAGTGTAGCTTGATTTCATCCAGATAAGAATAGCACTAGAAAAACTTTGGTTTCAGAGTTATGAGGGTTCATTACAAGTCTAATGGCAGCATGCAGGCTAACATTTAGCTCCCTATAGCATCTGAATCAAAATCAATATGACCGTCTTCACTCGCACAATTATGGGGCAGGATGTTATGGCATATTTAGAGTTTACTTTCATGCTTTCATTTTTACTAGACAAAATGTTCAAAAACTGTCTCTCTGATATCCCTCCCATGCTGTGCAGGTATTATATCTCCCAGCAGTAGACAGATAAAGAGTGATGTTTATAGTTTTGGGGTCATTCTTCTTGAGCTGATATCTGGTCAAGAAGCGATATCTAACGAAAGCTTTGGAGTTAACTGCCATAATATAGTTCAGTGGGTAAGTTTTTTGAAACTTGTTTAAATTTCTGAACTTTCAGTTGATCATTCAGTCGAGAGTATTTCTTGGTAAATCTCTCCATGTATAGTGACTTCGTAGTTGATGAGGAGAATTTATTTCCAAATATATGTAGCATACCAAATATGATTGTAAGAATCTTTTTATTAGAGTTTTGTATATTAAAATAGGAACTGGAATTTTCAAATGATTCAGTTGATGACATCAACCTGATGGGGTAAAACCTTGCAGAAGTGGAGGCCACAGGTGCATTTACGATTTTTTATTGCCTTTTTATCTTTTTGTAAATTCCTTTTTTATCCTTCCCTTTTAGATCTTAGAAAATTATCTGCTTGTAATTGCCTCTGTTGATTTGTCACAGGCAAAGCTGCATATTGAGAATGGGGATATTCAAGGAATCATCGACCCTTCACTACGCGGGGAATACGATATTCAATCAATGTGGAAGATAGCTGAAAAGGCTTTGATGTGTGTTCTACCCCACGGGCATATGAGGCCATCAATATCAGAAGTTATTAAGGAGATCCAAGATGCAATCTCCCTCGAAAGGGGAGCGGAGGGGGTGAGAGAAGGTAGCTCTGATGAAATGTCAAGGCATTCTGTTCATTCCTCCTTGCATGAAGTTTCATCACAGGATTTTGGTGCAAGCGAACATTATTTGTCAATCGACGAGTCCATATCGCAGCCAACTGCTCGATAATACTTTAATAGTTTCTTGTGTGTCATATTCTTTCTAACTGCTAGGAGAACATGATTTTGTAATTTTAGAAGGCAAATTTTTGATGCTGTGAAAAGTTGGTAGTAGTAAATTTTGAGTTGGGTGAATTTTGGTTATTTGATTGCATCTATTTAGTGAAAAGTTATGGGGCCTTGACCATGTTGTATGAATACTTGAGGCAATTGGATACCGGTGAAGCTAGAGTTATAGGTGTTGTGAATGCCATGTGACAGATGGAAGTAACATAATGTAAAGGTGACACAATAAGTCCAGAGGCACATTGTTTTAGTGATATTTTTAGCATTTTTTTAGTACTTCTAAAAAAATGTAGTCTTTATTTCAATTGAAATTTTTATAAAAAATAATATTTTAGGTGCAATTTAAATACATACAAGAAATAGGGTATGTACAGTCTATATAACTATGTTTCTTGTATGTATCCAAATTATACTTAAAACACTATTTTCTGTAAAAATTTTAGTTGGAATAAATACTATACATTTTTTGAGAGTTACTATAAAAAACAAAAAAAAGAAGTCACTAGAATGTCGCTAGTGGAATTTCGCCCAATAAGAACTGAAAGGTGACACCATTGATTATAACATAGTAGGGTCCTAAAAGAAAATTTGCAACTAGGTCTGCAATTACATTGCAGTTTTGCAGTAACAAATTAGTACAGCAACCCAGAAGAAGAATGATTTTATGCATCTCCTTCCTGCAAAGTTGGGGTCACTTTTTAGATGGTGCTGGAAATATGTACAAGTTATGGTAAAATTTTGAATATAATTAGAAAAATACTAGTGATCCTTTTTTCCAAGGACTGTTTATCTTCTGATTCAAACATGGGAGAGGAAATGTGTTACGTTTGTGGTTGTCACTATGCTCATCATTCCTCGAGGCTTCTCACATTTTTTTTTTTGACAACAAATGTATGCTTCAGATGTCTCGTTAAGCTAGCTATAAAATGATAAGACACAGTACTACAAAACCAGTTTATTATTATTATTATTATTATTATTATTATTATTATTATTATTATTATTATTATTATTATTATGTAGTTTTAGGTATCAAAAATATTATACTCAATTTATAATTCTTTTTGATAAGTTATAAGTTGTGTTAAATAAGTTACGACAAATGGGACCCATATCCAGCTACCGCGTTAAGTGGGTGTTTGATAAAAACTAAATGAATTTGAATTTGAATGAAAAAAGTTGTTTGATAATTAACATGTCTGAAACATCTAAATGAGAGAATTTTATTATTTTACCCATTTGAAAAAATTCAAAGTTGTTGTAAATTTATTTAATATTACTTAATATAATAGTTAATATTTTTTTTAAAATTTTAAATTTTTTTAATTTTTTAATCTTTTAAAATTTTTAATTTTTTTTTTACTTTATTCAGCTGCTCATTCAGCCAAAAAAATCTGACTTAACCATTCAGCTCAATCATCTGACCGATTCAGCCATTCAGACGATCTTTTTTCAAAACAAACGCACTACCGATTCAGCCATTCAGATATATTCAATCCTAAACAAACAACACCTAAGGGGGTGTATTCAATTAAGATTTTTAAAGATTTTTTTTAAGTGATAAACTTTTGTAGAATTTATGAATTTTAATGACTTTTAAAGACTTTAAAGACTTTTTTTAAATGATTTTTATAGAGTCCATGAAATAAGTAACAAACTTTTATAAACTTTTTATCAAGACTGTGATAGATTTATGTGACGTCCCCAAAATAGGTATACATCACCCATACTGAATCGCCAAATACATGGTACAGAAAATAACTACAACTTCATTATTACAATTGTCGTGCAAAATACGACAACACATATACTGTGAGTTTAAATATAAATATTGTCTAATAGACAGTATTCAAACTCAAAAAGAGTCCTCATTATAATTATTGATACATTATTTTACAAAATAGTGAGGACTGCTAAAACAACTGTCTGGACCCATCACTCTACACCCCCGACTAGTTCCCGCTATATTCTCGCCTCTTGAGAAGAAAAATAGAACAAAAAGAAAAAGGGTGAGCTCAACTAGCCCAGTAAAGAATATTATGACTAAGATAATAAACAACAAATTATCGTTAGCCTTCAACAAATCAGATAAAATATAATGGACAACAAGTTTTAGATCAATATTCGCAACGAAAATAACAATTCATTAGAAGAGTTAAGTAGAGAATGAAATCTACTATCTTCTATGATTTAAAAGTACATCATCAATTTTTTATCCCTATAACATCAATCAATATACATCTTGAACCAAATATTCATCTTTGCACCACGGGCCAAAGATATTCATTTGTATTACTAGTTGGTCATGTTCATCTCAACACATGTCCATCTTTGCACTACGGGCCAAAGATATTCATCAGGTAATCATTCATCTTTGCACTATAGGCCAAAGATATTCAGTTATATCATCATTTAGGACTGAGGACGATAAAAATTATTTTAAAGAAACGAATCTAGTGAGATAAGAGGACAAAGATTATGAATTCGTACTTTAGATAATCCAAGTTCAAAAATACTCCATAATAAACCATAGTGGAGTAAAATTCAAGAATAAAGATCAAAACATGGATACAATCAAAGATAGTAACCATAATAAATATCTTGGACAAAGAAGAGAAAATTTTATTTTTCTATGAATAGTGTCGTATTCGTGAATAGTGTCGTATACGTGAATAATACCGTATACGTAAATAGTAACTCCGACACAAAAAGGTAGAAATTCCACAAGAAAAATCATACTTCGTGAATAGTTCTCGTGAATAGTACCGTATTCGTGAATAGTATCGTATACATGAATAGAGTCGTATACGTGAATAGTAACCTCGACATAAAAATGTAAAAATTTCACAATAATATTCAAACCAATATTTCAGCATACTGATATTGAACGAAATAACATCATTTACGAAGAAAATAACATCACTCATCTCAAAAGAATAGTACTTCTGCCTGAAATATCGGATATAACATTGAAGGAAACTTGCACTGAATAACAACTCTCAAAGTATCTAAATACTCACAAAATATGCTCAATAATATAGAGAGAGAAAGCTTATGATTCTGGTGTGATTTTCAATTCTAACTAAGCACCCTATTTATAGGAAAATGCTTAGAACGTCAAAGCAGACTAACCGGCTACTTGATGGCTTTACCTGCTACTATTCACGCACATCACTTTTAAAATAAAATTTTAGTACATTTCTCACTAACCAAAAGTGGGGCCCACCTATTCTAGAAAATTTCCAAAATATTTTAAATTTAAACAATAATCAGCAACTTCGATAATTCATAATAAATAGCCCTTTTATCAGAAAAATACGAATTTTATGTCCATTTCATAAAAAATTTAATTCTCTACAACTTTGTAAAAGAAAGTTTTTTCAAATTCCAAACAGAAAATGCATGAAATCCACATACGGATGATTTTTAATACCTCCATTCTGACAAAATACTGATAAAACACTTCAGCATTAATTCTTTCATTTATATCCACATAAAAATAAATATTTATTTATCATATAAATTAATAATTAATTATTCACAAATAATATTACAGAATCACAATTATGACAACTAGGTCGTTCCCAGGAAAGAGGGGGCTTTCCAATAAGGATTTCTCCTTATTGACGCGTAATTAGGTGACCAAACCCCTTTTTCAGATAGAACTTCCTTAAACATTGTCAATAATGCTATCTAATAATATTATTCAAATAATATGAATTATTGATCTGATAATAGGAAATATTGTACAGTGACAATTATTGAAACAACAATAATATAAAATATCAACGTAGCAATTATTGAATCAATAAAATAAAATATTAAACAGTAATTACTGTAACAATTATTGAGTAGTGTCATCTTATGTAAAAATTAATAATTCAAAAATACTGTGCAATACTGTGTGCTACTGTGCAACCACGCGTATTACTGTATTTTAACCATCGGGTATTCCAACAGTGTTAACGGTAACAACTACGCCATTATTTTTAGAAAACTCATTCTTATCATTTTCTTCATCCGACCGTTTTTCGTTATGGGGCCCACAAATGGCTGCGCCGTCGTACGAATATTTCCCGACAGGAAGAATATTCCACGACCAAACAAATATTCTCCGACAATGAATATTTTATAATCACTTGCTTATTTTGTAAAATTTTCACATTTCACCCATAACTAAAGTATTATATCAAATTAACACCTTATTATTCAAAATAATAATTAGATGAAATTCAATTTTATTTTTAAAAAGTTGGGGTTTTATAATCACCACTCCTTATGAAAATTCGTCCTCGAAATTGACTTACGTACCTGATATTTCGAAAAGGTGAGGATACCTCGTTTTCATTTTTAATTCCAACTCCTAGGTCATTTCCTCAATAGCATGGTTCCTCCACAAAACTTTAACTTGTGGTATAACCTTTGTGCGCAGGACATGCTCCTTCCTATCCAAGATCTTAATAGGTACCTCCTCGTACGTTAAATCTTCGGTTATCTCGTCTGGTTCTAACTCAATAATGTTGTTTGGGTCTTTCACATATTTACGAAGCACAGATATGTGAAAAATATTATGAACATGAGACATGATTGGAGGTAATGCGAGTCTATAGTCCACACTTCCTATTCGGTCAAGAATCTCAAATGTACTAACAAATTGTGGATTGAGCTTTCCTCTCTTCTCGAATCTTGTAACTCCCTTCCATGGAGAAATACGTAACAATACATGATCCCCAGTATTACATTCCACGTCTTTTCGATGAAGATCCGTATAACTCTTTTGTCGATCATGTGCCGTTTGTATACGTTGTCGGATCATTTGGATCTTCTCTGTAGTCATTCGTACCAACTCTGGTCCCAATAACGTTACTTCTCCCACCTCATCCCAACATACTGGAGAGTGACACTTTCGTCCATACAACGCTTCGAATGGAGCCATGCCTATACTTGCCTGATAACTGTTGTTGTAAGAAAATTCCACCAATGGTAATTACTCATCTCAACTCCCTTTGAAGTCTAGGATACAGAGTCTTAATAGATCATCAAGAGTTTGGATAGTCCTTTCTGATTGCCCGTCCGTTTGAGGATGGTATGCCGAACTGAATCGTAAATCCGTGCCCATAGCTTTCTGCAAGCTAACCCAAGACCGCAAAGTGAATCTTGGATCACGATCCGAAACTATGGATACTGGAATGCCATACAATCTCACAATCTCATTTACGTACATACGAGCAAGACGTTCAAGGGAATTAGTCTCCCGTATCGGCAAGAAATGAGCAGATTTGGTTAATCTATCAACAATAACCCAAATCGCATTTATGCCTTGAGAAACCTTGGGAAGACCCGTAATGAAATCCATGGTAATGTGTTCCCACTTCCATTTCAGAATCTCAAGTGGTTGCAATGGACCCTTTTGCACTTGATGCTCCGCCTTTATACGTTGACAAGTTAAACACCTCGAGATAAACTCTGCGATCTCTCTCTTCATATTGCTCCACCAAAATGTATGTCGAAGATCGTGATACATTTTGGTACTCCCAGGATGGATTACAAACGGTGTGTTGTGTGCCTCCATCATGATTCTATGCTTCAAGTCAGAATCGATAGGAATGCAAAGTCTGGAGTTGACTCGAAGTATTCCTTCTTCGTCGATTCTTGCTTCTGGAATAACACCTTCTTGTACTTTTTTCTTTATACGCATCAGCTCCAGGTCCGTAGCTTGAGCAGCTTTAACTTTATCGATTAAAGTCAGTTCTACTCGTATGTTTGATATCATCACGTGGGTACTTGGAGCCTTTAGCTTTATCTCTATCCTTTGCAAGTCATACAAAATAGGCCTCTGCGTTGACAATATCGCACTCGTACCCGCATATGATCTTCTACTCAATGCATCAGCTACTACATTCGCTTTTCTAAGATGGAATTAAATGGTATAAACGTAATCTTTCAACTGCTCAAGCCAATGTCGTTGCCACATGTTGAGTTCCTTTTGGGTGAAGAAATATTTAAGGCTTTTATGATCCATATAAATCTCTACTTTCTCCCTATACAGGTAGTGCCTCCAAATTTTCAACGCAAAAACGACTGCTGCCAACTCCAGATCGCGAGGCATAGGCTATAACTTTCCCATGTTGCATGAGAACACATCCTAACCCTTTGCCTGAAGTATCACTGTAGATAACAAATCCATCCGAACCAGATGGTATTGTTAGAACAGGTGCCGAAATGAGTCTCCTCTTGAGTTCTTGGAAACTCTTTTCGCATTCCTCGCTCCATACGAATTTTGTATCTTTATGAGTCAGCTGAGTTAACAGAGAAGCGATTCGAGAAAATCCTTCCACGAATCTTCGATAATAACCAGCTAAGCCCAGAAAGATACGTACTTTGATCACCGACTTCAGTTGCTCCCAACTTTGTATTGCTTCAATCTTCGCCGGGTCAACAGATACTCCATGTTTTGACACTACGTGCCCAAGGAATGCTACTTTCTCAAGCCAAAACTTACATTTCTTCAGCTTGGCATATAGCTTGTTATCACGAAGCCTTTAAAGTACCAGCTTCAAATGGTGCTCATGATCTTCACGGCTTTTGGAATAAATGAGAATGTCATCAATAAAGACAAAAACGAACTGATCCAAATATTCCTTGAACATACGGTTCATCATATCCATGAAAGTAGCAGGAGCATTAGTCAATCCAAAAGACATGACTAAGAATTCATAATGCCCGTACCGAGTTCTAAAGGCAGTCTTCGGAATATCCTCAGTTTTAATCTTCAACTGATGATATCCAGAATGAAGATCGATCTTTGAAAAGAATTGTGCTCCTTGCAACTGGTTGAACAGGTCATCAATGGGAGGTAGCGAATACCTATTCTTGATGGTGACATAGTTCAATTCCCGATAGTCAATATAAAGTCTCATACTCCCGTCTTTCTTCTTTACGAATAAAACAGGAGCACCCCAAGGAGATGTACTAGGACGAATGAAACCGATGTCTAACAACTCTTGTAGTTGAACCTTTAACTCCTGAAGATCAATAGGAGCCATTCGATATGGAGTTTTAGAAATGAGTTTTGTACTAGGGTCAAGGCCAATAAAGAATTCAACTTCATGTTCTGGGGGTAGACTGGGAAGTTCTTCAGCAAATACGTCAGGAAATTCACTAACAACAGAAATATAATTCAAATCTGACGTATTTTTGTTCAAGTCCATGACATGCGCTAAGAAAGCTTGACATCCGTTTTTCAATAAATGAATAACTTTATGGCTTGATATGACAGTGATTGACTTTAGTGGTTTGGTTGCTTGAATTCGCATAACAGGTTGGTTAGGAATATGAAAACTAACAACCTTACGAAAATAATAATTTTAGCATGATGAGTGGTTAACCAATCAATCCCTAAAATCACATCAAATGCAAGTATCATTAAAGAGATAAGATCAACAGGTAATGTGATGGTGCCAACTCAGATCAAGCAAGATTTATAAACAGTGGATGTAATGAAAGTTTCTTCTAACAGAGTCTCAACAGATAAGTCAAAGTCTAATTTTTCCGAAGTCAAGTTCAAACGTTGAGCAAAAGAAGGAGAAATAAAAGAATGGGTAGAACCGGTATATAATAAGGCATAAACTTCGCAAGAGTTTATGATTAGCTTACCCGTGATCACCTTGTTCGGGTTCCTCGCGTTTTAGAAAGTTACGAAAAGTGCTCTCACTTGAACCACCGATTTTGACTTGTCTAGGACAGCCTTTGGTGTCATCATTACCGCTAGAATTGACTTTCGCTATAGGGCATATTCCACCCTCAACTGCTTCGTCGTACTCCTGTTTTATGATCTGAATCATTAATATTCGATCCATATCGAATTGGGGTTGACCACCATGTACCAGGTAATTCAAAACTCGATGTTGGGTTCACCCAATTGTTGTCCAAAAAGAGAAATACATATCATCTATTTTAGCCTGTTTGGATCGGACTTCTTTTTCCACAATATCAACGCGTCGTGCGGCTTTTACACTGACGCCCCCAAATTCGGACCGCCACTTGGTCACTCGAATTCTGTTCATCACGTTCTCATGGTAATACCATAATAACTAAAATCACACATTCACAACGGAAGATCTAATTTAGAATAATATACAATGATTTATTATAATTATTCCCCCAAGTCTCGCAACCTACAGTACTTAATAGATTATATAATAATATCGAATAAAGACTTATTACATAATCCTACTTAAGCTTAAACATAGTCTGAAAACAATTTTAATACAACATAATAGTCTTAAAACATAAAGAAAAAAACTAGTCGGTAGCCTTGCCCTTGCCCTTGTCTTTCCCAGAGACACTTCCCTGTTTCGCCTTAACTGAAAGGTTTTAAATAAGCAAGAATGAGCACAAATTGCACAGCAAGTAATATACAACAAGGGTAAAGAGTTTATAACACAAGCTTCAAATATCGAAGTATTATTTCTAAGATAGTTCAAGGTTTCAGAAAAATATCACGAATAATGAATATCAACAATTCTTGAATCAAATCCTTGGAATAAGAACGATAATTCAATATAAATCAATAGATATATATGAATTCAAAGGCTATCAATGTATCTAACTGGATAAATAATTTATACTGAGCAGTCACTAAGGACTGTTGAATATCTATTAGAATTACCAATATTAAACTGATAACCCAAAAGAATCAAGTACTATAGATGATCAGTCTACAATACTCTAAGTTATGCATAACTAGACAGTAATATTCACGCGTGTGTTGGGGCTTCCAACAATAAACACTCCCCTTACCATAAGAGTTGTTCAACTCAGTTTTCATGATTTTCGCATCAGTCAATTGGTTTGGACAGTTTTATAAACATGCATATAGTCTAACCGAATCAAATGGCATAAACACTTTCACAATATTCAAGAACAATACCAAGTTCAACATGAATAATAGTTTTCATAAGAGTTTAACATACTAGCTCAATTGAACGAGTAAGTAAGATAACTTGCATTCAAAGAGATAAGGTTTGCTTACGACATTCGTCGAATAAAGTAATGCAAGAGTTTATGATACTTTCACAATGTAAAGGATAGTTCAGATACTTGCCTTAAGCGTAGTCTATCCACGTAATTTAACCAACACTTTTAAATCCTATTTATAGTGTATTATAAGTACAAGATGTTCATTAGCTAGCACATTCTTTAATCAAGCTCGACATGATTGAAGTATGCACATATAATACAAAATGAACTTATATATTTATCACGAATTAAGTATCTAGCAATTTATAAAGCTCAAGGTTAAGACCTTTTTACCGATGGACTTTCCTATTACAAGGCAAACACTATCATATTACATAATCATCACATATATACATGCATCAGTAGGTTTTAAACTACTTTTAGCTATATAGGCATCATTCAAGTTAACTGTCCAAAATCAGAATGCAGAATCTCAAATTCCAGACTGGCGCAGTTGCGCCATGGCTAAGCCTAGGACTGGCGCAGCTGCGCAGTCCTTTGGCCAAAGCCAAGACTCAGCTGTTTCCTTGAGGTTTCTGTCCAGCATGAATACAACATACATACTATCATGTCAAAGGTCATTTTGCGTTTCTTATGTCAATCTAGGTTTCCCACTTTTATAACATTGTTCTAAGTTGATCATTTCAACAATTTAAAGTCATTTAAGGTCATGAAATCACAAAGTCTAACATGCTTGCCTTCCAAACATACAAGGTAGTTATAAAACTCATATTTGGCATGCTTGTGAGTATTTATAACATATATGTGAAATTAGAACCGCTTTGGTTGAAAATATTCTTCGTTCATGCTTCACTTGAAATATGATACACAATCATGGTATATATATATGTTTATGTTACATGAATGAGTCTAAGAGTATCATCAAACATGATCACAATTATCAGATTCTAACCCTCAAGGTAGTTTGTCAATATTCTCGTTCAAAATTCGTAATTTCATTTGTAAAGCTTACTAGTAGGTTCAACATGTTCATGCGTCCTTATGAATCATATACACACAAGTTAATGGGTTATTCATGCATTTCTAAATCATACCAACATGCTTGTAAAGTCAGTATACATACATATCAAGTTCCTTTCTAAAGTCCTAAATCCATTTTAAACTATACACTTTCGTTAATCATGTATGCTAGTCTAAACATGCTCACATTAGGTTAATATACTTATATATACCCATTACACATGCTTGCATGCTAGTTTAAGCCATATTAGTTGATCATCACTTAGCAAGTTTTAAAACAGAAGGCTCAACTGAACTCAGAGGCCGGCGTAGCTACGCTGCGCCTCAGTGTTAATCCGGCGTAGCTGCGCCATGTCTGGTTTGAGCCAGGAAAAGTCTGCGTCGGTAGAAAACTAGCCCAACCATAGAAATTATTCACGAATTCAATTCTAAAAGATCATATATCAGTTTAAACATACTTTTATGGTCATATAACAACTATATAACCGTTACCCAACCTCATTACCATCCAACTCCACATAATCAAGAAATTAAAATTCAAGAACTCAAGAACACTGTTTTGGTAGAGAATGAAATGGAAAGCAAGGAAAAGGAATTATACCTCTGTAATGTGAAATGAACTTGCTGCTAAATGGACTCCCAATTCTTAGAATACTTGTATGCTCTCAATCTCACACTTAGCAATTATCAGACAAATTTCAAGCACACCAACTGAGAATTGTGTCTGCTATTTATAGAAGTTTTGGACTGGACAATTATGTTACACAAGATTGGAGTCCATAGTGTAATGGAAGGGAACAAAGGTTATTAAAGAGTTGTTTAATAACTCCATACCAACCACCTTCCTAGCCATGATCACCTATGATTGAAAGTTACGTAATAGAGTGCAAGTTACTATTCATTGTACTATTGTGACACTTAATTTGGGATAAGAGAGAAAAATCTTAGCATTTGGTTATGTAAAGCTTGGTTTGGTTCTTTTAATTCCCATAATGTAATATTAAGGTACAATTATTACCATATTAGGAATTTAAAGATAAATTTTATACTCACATCATATAATTCATGTACATTAACTACACGTAATAAAATATCGCAGTTAGGCATTATTGTCCGGGTAGTTCCATAATTATCTCTACTACTCACATAACCACATTATAACCTTATTTAATATTAATGTTTATTTAAAACATTGAATTCCTTTCTTAGATTCTAGAATACCCAGATAATTAATCATTTATGCATTACAACTTCATATGATATCATTGTGCTACTACGTACCTCATTTCATTGCAATATACTCCTATCGTATGGTTTTATTAATGTCATATCTAATGTATAAGTGTCCCATTTCATTGCCACAGAAGAAAACTAAATTTTTTCCAACTGATCTCTGGTGCAGCTGCGCCAGTTTGTACTGCTGGGAGGGCGCAGCTGCGCCGTACCCTGGCAGTGCCAAACTAGCTTAGCTTCAAGCCAGTTTCAACATCCATCTCCATAATATTTCTTCACATCATAAATTAACTATCATACTAGTTTAAGAGCGTATTCCTTACGTGAAATTTATCAATATTCTTTAATGATAATGAACAATTAATATAGATTAATTGTTTGCTTAACAACTCTTTCGTTAATTAATATAATCACTACTATTTCTCATCACGGTGCCACACAAGGCATTTCACAATTCTCATTGTCAAATCCACACTTCTCAATTCGTATTAATCTAATGCGAATCAATTGAATTATTCAACTTACAAAACATTAACACTTATATTCACATAAATATTATTTCCATTAATATATTCATTTAATAATACGTGGAAATTCTCGGGTATTACATCCTCCCCCCTTATAAAAATTTTGTCCCGGAATTGCTACAAGGTTACACAAATAGATGGGGATAATCCATCATCATCCTATCTTCTAACTCCCACGTTGCCTCCTCGACATCGTGGTTACGCCAAAGTACTTTTACAGAAGAAATGACTTTGTTCCTTAAAGTTTGCTCCTTCCTATCTAGAATTTGGACAGAAATGTTTTCATACGCTAAGTTATTCTCCACTTGAATGGGTTCATAAGAAATCACATGTTTGTATTTAGGCTTGTACGGACGCAACACAGATATATGAAACACGTTATGGATGTGCTCCAACTCAGGTGGTAGTGCAACTTTAGTATCTCGAACGGTCCTATGAATCTTGGACTCAATTTTCCTTTCTTGCCGAAACGGATCTTTCCCTTCCATGGAGATACCTTCACGAATATGAAACTGTCGACTTTAAAATCTCGGTCTTGCCGATGCAAATCCGCGTACTTTTTCTGGTGATCTTGAGCTGCTACTAGTCTGGCCCTTATTACTGTCACCACGTCCGCGGTTTGTTGTACTAACTCTGGTCCGAGTATCCGTCGCTCTCCGACTTTGTCCCAACATAATGGCGTATGCACTTTCTTCCGTAAAGAGCTTCGTACGGTGGCATGCCGATACTCTCATGGTAACTATTATTATACGCAAATTCAACTAAGGGTAGGTGGTCGTCCCAATTTCTCTTGAAATCCATTACGCAAGTCCTAAGCATGTCCTCCAGCTTTTGTATTGTTCGCTCACTCTGTCCGTCTGTCTGAGGATGATAAGCGGTACTCAACCTCAACTGTGTTATTCTCTCTTGCAAGCTTTTTCAAAAATTTGACGTGAAGTGTGGGTCTCTATCAGAGACAATTGACACCGGCACTCCATGTCGTGAAACAATCTCCTTTACGTACAAACTCGCTAACTGATTTAAACTATAGCGGATCTTGCTCAGTAGGAAATGTGCGGTCTTTCTAAGTCGATCCACGATAACCCAAATGGCATCAAAACCTTTCTACGTGACTGGAAGTCCTACCATGAAATCCGTTGTAATATGCTCCAATTTCCACTCTAGTATTTCCAACGGTTGTAGTAAACCACTCGGCCGTTGATGCTCTGCTTTTACGCGTTGACAAGTCAAACATCTACTAAAGCACTCTACAACTTCCCGTTTCAAATTGGGCCACCAAAAATGTTATCGTAAATCTCGGTACATCTTCGTGCCTCCCGAATGAACGGAATACACCGTATTGTGTGCCTTGTGCAAAATCTCTTCTCTTAACTCGGTTACCGCTGGTACCCACACTCTCCCTTCGAATCTTAAGATACCGTCTTTATCTATTCAAAATTTCTCTTCCCCATTTTCCATGATCCTTTTCCTGATTTTCTAACATTCTCTATCTTTCTCCTGTGCTTCCTTTACTCTATCCAACAATGTCAGACAAGCTTCCATTACAAATAACTTCTCTTCAGACCTCTCTGGTCCCTTTACCTCTATTTCCATTTTCTCCATTTCTCTAATTAATTCCTCCCGAGTTGTCAATTGAAATAATTTCTCCCTTCCTTTCCTACTCAGAGCGTCGGCAACTACGTTTGCCTTCCCCGGATGATAAAGAATATCACAGTCATAATCTTTGATCAATTCTAACCACCTTCTCTGACGCATATTCAACTCCTTCTGTGTGAAGATATATTTCAGACTTTTGTGGTCCGTGTATATCTCACATCTCTCTCCGTACAAATAATGCCTCCATATCTTCAACGCAAAAACTACTGTCGCTAACTCTAAGTCATGAGTAGGGTATCGTTTTTCATAATCCTTCAATTGTCGTGACGCATACGCAATGACTTTGTCATGCTACATCAGCACACATCCCAACCCTCTATGCGATGCATCACTATACACCACAAATTCTCCCGTATCATCTGGTAATGATAATATAGGCGCCTCGCTTAATATCTTCTTCAACTCTTGAACACTCTCTTCGCATTTGTCTGTCCATACAAATTTTACCGTTTTCCTCGTTAGATTAGTCAACGAGGTTGCTATCTTAGAAAAATCTTGGATGAATCTTCGATAATGCCCAACTAACCCTAAGAAACTTCTCACCTCCGTGGGTGTTATCGGTTGTTCCTAATTACTTACTGCTTCGACCTTTTCAGGGTCTATTGAGATTGCATTCTCATCCACCACGTGGCCTAAGAATTGAACCTTCTTCATCCAAAATTCACACTTTGAAAATTTCGCATACATCTTCTCCTTTCGTAGTGCCTCCAGAACAATCTTCAGATATTCGGCGTGTTCTTCCTCTGTCTTCGAGTAAATCAAAATGTCATCGATGAAAACTACTACAAATTTATCTAAGAATGACTTGAAGACGCGGTTCATCAAGTCCATAA
Organism: Panax notoginseng; assembly: GCA_016801055.1. Classification (NCBI taxonomy): domain Eukaryota; kingdom Viridiplantae; phylum Streptophyta; class Magnoliopsida; order Apiales; family Araliaceae; genus Panax; species Panax notoginseng. The sequence continues at coordinate 121,281,216 of CM029022.1, forward strand.
ATTCTGTCGGAGCATTAGTTAAACCAAATGACATTACCAAAAACTCGTAATGTTCATAACGGGTTCAAAACACATTCTTTGGTATGTCCTTATCCTGCACTTTCAGTTGGTGATATCCTGTCCGTAGGTCGATCTTCGAAAAACATTTTGCTCCCTTCAGTTAATCAAATAAGTCGTCTATCCTCGGTAGCGGATATCTGTTCTTGATCGTTACTTTGTTTAATTCCCGATAATCGATACAGAGCCTCATCGATCCGTCCTTTTTCTTAACGAATAACACTGGTGCTTCCCAAGGAGACACACTCGGTCGAATGTAACCCTTATCCAATAACTCTTGAAGTTGTATCATCAATTCCTTCATTTCTACTGGCGCCATACTATATGGAGCTTTTGAAATCGGTGCCGTTCCCGATGCTAAGTCTATTACGAATTCAATTTCTCTGTCTGGCGGAAGACCAGGCAGATCGTCTGGAAACACATCTTGAAATTCACTCACTACGAGTATATCTTTAATTTCTACTCCCTTTTTTTGAGTATCCACGATGTAAGCTAAATAACCTACACACCCTTTCCTTAACAATTTCTTGACCTGCATCATCGTAACGTAACACGATTGCTTAAGCAATGAGCTACCGTAAATGTAACAACCCCAAAATAGGTCCATTCCACCCAACCCATTCTGAGTCGTCAAATACATGGTACAGAAAATAACTACAACTTTATTACAACAATTGTCGTGCAAAATACAACAACACATATGCTGTGAGTTTGGATACAAATATATACCAAATGTGACTCATGTTCCAACCGTGGACATCACCTCACAATAACACCTTACATAAAGGTATAGTCAAAAACTGTTTTAGAAATTAGAATCTTTGGGAAGTGCTCAAGGAAACCTTCGTACATGGGAGGCCACGCGTCTAGGTTATGATAGATATCATATGGCCACAGAATTATTCTTGGTTGACCCAATAGACCCCAAAGAAAAACGAAAAGATTACTATCATATTCTTCCCAATGGTGAGTCTTCTCTTGACTTATCATTATCTCCACTGTCTCTAATTGAGAATTATACTTCAAACAAACACCAAGATTATATAGGTAGTGCCCATAGATATACTCAGCAAGTGGATGAGCACAACCCTGTCCTATGATGACACGAGGTTGTATGTCATTAGACATCTTGTATGATAGTGACAAAACACCCTTCCAACGTTGGGTTCGCCTCACCCTATTTTCTTCACCAAATATAACTACTAAATGATGACCACCGTTCTATTCCCTTATTACCCCCGCTCGACCCAGCTACACTCTTATTACCTGAAAGGAATTGTGAAGCAAAAGGGTGAGCACAACTAGCTCAGTAAAGAATATCATGACTAAAGATAATTCAATTATCAATAGCCTTCACCAACAATAAATCAGAGATTTAGAACATATGGTAAATGATAAAAAATTCAACCATAGTTGCAGCGGAACGAGCAATCCATTAGAAGAGTCAAATAGACTATAAAGTCTATTATCTTCTCCATGTTAAAAATCCACCAACAATATTTTATCCATGTAACATCACTCAACAGTTCCTTTCCACAATCATATGAATAACTCATAATCATAATTGTGACTATAAATTTTTCTTCGCACCCAGGACGAAGAATATTTTCATCACCTGTCTTTACCTGAAACATCAAAGATCATGGTTATACCAAATCACAATTCCTGTTTATAATCATACTAACAAATCCATCTTTGCACTACGGGCCAAAGATATTCATCAACAAACCATCTTTGCACTACGGGCCAAAGATATTCAACAACAGTTCATCTTTGCACTACAGGCCAAAGATATTCAACAACAGTTCATCTTTGCACTACAGGCCAAAGATATTCATCAACAATTCATATTTGCACTACAGGCCAAATATATTCATATCTCAAAGAAATATATAATCATTTCAGAATTTATATACACCATAATTATAACCATGTTAATCAATTCATCTTTACACTTAAGCTAAAGATATTCAATTATAAATTCAATGGTCATGATCATACCAGTCACAATTCAACTTTGCACTACAGGCCAAAGAGAACCCTAGTCATGATCATACCAATAATCTACCCATCTTTACACTCCAGTGAAAGAGAAATTCAACATCAGGGTTATAAAAATGTTATATATGATAATAAAATCAATATAATCAACATATAGATTTAATCTCAAGAGTAATATTCATAAATCAACTATAATTTGGTCAGAAAAAGAAACCAATGTTGTCGTGATTAGTAACTCGTGAATAGTAACTCATGAATAGTAACTTGTGAATAGTAACTCATGAATAGTAAACTCGACACAAAAGGTAGAAATTCCACAATAATATACATACCAATATTTCGGTATAATGATATTGAAAGAATAATATTTCTTAAGCTTATAAACAATTTATTTAAATTGTTTACACTTTACTAAATAATGCATTTAATCATTCTAAAATACCAAACTCATAAGATTTTATCGCCAATAATCAAAACTCTCATCAAAAATCTGCATATACCTCATATAGGATTCTCAAGCCATAAAATCCTATTTTCCAATTTTCTTACTTCACATAACATATTTAATTCATTTACTCATAACTAGTCCATTTTCATGAAAAATACCAAATCAGTTCCAAAAATATTTCTTTTCTGGGATTTAGCATAATATAGTCCCATATTGAACATATATTTTTCTCAGAATTTTTAAAACTCATTTACTATTTTTCATATGGCCAAAACCACCGAATATTTAGACATTTATCAAAAATTGTACTTTTGTCCAAAAATTCTGAAATTTACAGAGTATACTTCTATCATACACATGTACTCCCAATAAAAATTTCATCAATTTTGGAGTTAACCACAAGGAATTATAAGCGGTTACTTTTAAAATAGTCTTTTCCCGTAAGATTCATAACTCTTAATCTATACATCCAAAAATCACCATTTTTGGACACAATCAAGAAAACTCATCAAAATATCATTTCAAATTTTTCCAGAATTTTTGAAGATCAGAAAAATTACGAAACTGAAAATCATAACAACCCTTAAAATCCCTTAATATCCCTTACTATCCCTTACAATCCCTTACCTCAAAAGAGCAGTACTTCTGATTGGATATCGGATATGACGCTGAAGGAAACTCGCACTGATGAATAGCAACTCACCAAGTATCTAAATACTCACAAAATACACTCAATAATCTAGAGAGAGAAAGAGAAAAAACTTATATTTCTGGTGTGATTTTCAATTCTAACTTAGCCCTCTATTTATAGGAAAATTTTGGTAGGTTTGACCTGCAACCTGATGGCTTTATCTGCTACTATTCCCACCCACCACATTTGAAATATAATTCAGCACATTTCTTCACCAACCACAAGTGGGGCCCACCAATTCTAGAATTTTCTACCAAAATGATAAACTCCGAAAATTCAACAATTTCTGAACCAGTCATCTCGTAAAATTCATAACAAATCATACGTTCATTTTTAACGGTTCAAAATTTGTGGACATATACTCAACTTATATATGTATAACATATCCAAAAATTACCACGATCCAACGGTCGGATTAAAAATTATAACTCTCGCAAAATATCTCAAAAACCCTGATTTTTAATACCTCCATTCCGACAAAAATACTGATAAAACCTCAACATTAACTCCATCATTTTTAACCACAAAAATATATCCCTCATTTATATCCACATAAAATAAATATTTTCTTATCATATAAATCAATAATTAATTATTCACAAATAATATTACAGAATCACATTTAAGACAACCAGGCCGTTCCCAGGAAAGAGGGGGCTTTCCAATAAGGATTTCTCCTTACTGGCGCGCAATTAGATGACCAAACCTCTCCTTAGACAGAACTTTCTAGACATTGCCAATAATGCTATCTAATAATACTATTCAAATAATATGAATTATTGATCTGATAATGGGAAATACTGTGCAGCAACAATTATTGAAACAACAATAATATAAAATATCAACGCAGCAATTATTGAATCAATAAAATAAAATATTGAACAGTAATTACTGTAACAATTATTGAGTAGTGCCTTCTTACGTAAGAATCAATAATTTCAAAAATACTATGCAATATCGTGTGCTACTGTGCAATAACGCGTATTACTGTATTTTAACCACCGGGTATTCTAACAGTGTTAACGGTAACAACTACGCCGTTATTTGTAAAAACTCAAATTTGTCGTTTTCCTTCACCCGACAGTTATTCGTTATGGGGCCCACAAATAGCTGCGCCGTCGTACGAATATTCTCCGACAGAAAGAATATTCCACGACCAAACGAATATTCCCCGACAACAATGATTATTTTATAACCACTTGCTTATTTTGAAAAAAAAAAAAATTCATATTTCACCCATAACTTTAAACTTTTATCAATTTAACTATTTACTGAATAGTAATTATAAGAAAAATTGAATACTTTTATTTCATAAAATTCGGGGTCTTACAGTAAAACACTACCTTAGACTTACTCGGAGTCTGAAGGTTCACACACTTGTTATGACAGTCAATTACCGCTGCATGGTTATATAACCAATCCATTCCTAGTATTACGTCAAATTCTCCCAGTCTAATAGGAATCAAGTCTACGCTGTTCTCTAATGTTTGCACGACAATTTCGATAAATGTATTCTACATGGATTATTTCCTTATTCGCAACTTCTACATTCAAAGAATCTTCTAAACGTTCTCGGGGTATACTAAGTTTACTAGCAAATTCTTTGGATATAAAAGAACAGATGGCACCCGAATTAAATAATACATAGCATTTATATTATTGATTGGGATTATACTTGACACCACGCCCTTTGCCGCTACTGCGTCCTGGACGATCATGTTAGAGGTTTGGGCGGTCGATCAGTTAGGTTGCGCAGGTCCACCAATCATTAACTTGCTTCCTCCTCCTTAGCCTCCGCCAGCTCCATCGCTTCCTTTCTTCGGGCAATCCTTTATCTGGTGCTCTGTTGATCCACAAGCAAAACATCCTCTGATCTTCTTTGGCTTTGGGCAAATTCGCGATATGTGCCTCTCTTAGCCGCAATTATAATGTGTGCTCTTTCCCTTCCAGCACTCCCCCTGATGACTTCTTCCACACTTGTTACAAGCTTCAGTCCTTTTCTTGAAGTTTCCCTGGTGACTTCCACCTTGATTATTGTTTCTGTTGTTGTTGTTGTTATTTTCCTATTTCCTCTTTCCAGAGTTACTCTCTCCACTGCTGCTTCCTCCACGATGCTCACTACCAGTGTTCTTGTTTTTCTTCTCCTTATGATATAGACTTAAGGCCTCACTTCCAGCTTCCACAATGACTGCCTTCTCTAACAAGGTCGCAAAGGAATCAATCTGAAAGATTGATACCTTATTATACAACCACGACTTCAACCCTTGCTTGAAGCATCTTGCCTTCCTTTCCTCATCCCCAACTTGGTGCTCCGCAAATCGCGCTAGTTCGTTACACTTAGCTACATATTGCGCCACCATCATATCTCCTTGTTTTAACTCTAAGAACTTTACTTCCATCCTACTCTTCATACTCTTTGGGAAATAGTTCTCGAAGAACAGCACCGTAAACCTCTCCCATGTTATCGTTCCTTCTCCCGCTCTCTGCTGGTTAGCTTCCCACCAATAGTTCGCTTCGCCCCTCATAATGTATGTGGTAAATAATGTCTTATGGTCTTCACCTACGCGAGCTATAGTGAAGGCCTTCTCGATCTCCTTGATCCAGGTTTACACAACTATCGGGTCACTAGTTCCCTCAAACTCTGGGGGTCCTACACTCTTAAAATCTTTGAAGGTTGTTACTGGGACAGCTTAGGGAACAGGTGGTACGGGTTCGTTTCTTCCCCTCAGATGTGACGCCCCCAAAATTAGGTATACATCACCCATCTTGGGTCGTCAGATACATAGTATAGAATACAAATACAACTTACTAATACAACTGTCGTGTACAATACGACAAAACATAAACTGTGAGTTTGAATACAAATATTACCTTCTAGAGAGTATTCATACTCAAAAGGAGTCCTCATTACATTTATTAAGACACCATTACATAGAATAGTGAGGACTACTAACTAATACTATCATTCGGACCATCACTCCGTTCCCCGACTTGCCCCAGCTACTGTGACGCCTCCAAAATTAGGTATTTATCACCCATCTTGGGTCGTCAGATACATGGTACAAAGTACAAATACAAACTTAATTATACAAATGTCGTGTAACATACGACAATACATAAACTGAGAGTTCTAATAGGAATATTGTCATCTAGACAATATTCATACTCAAGGAGTCCTCATTACATTTATTGTCACACTATTTAACAGAATGGTGAGGACTACTAATGCTATCTTCTGGACCATCACTCCATTCCCTGACTCATCCCAGCTATATTCTCATTTTCTGAAGAGAACATTGAAAGAAAGGGTGAGCTCAACTAGCCCAGTAAGAAATATTATGACTAAGATAATGAAGAATAAATTATCAATAGTCTTCAACAATGTTAAACTAATAAAATACAATAGACATCAAGTTTAACTGCAGCGGAATAAGCAATCCATTAGAAGAGTCAAGTAGAGAATAAAACCTACTATCTTCTATGATTTAAAAATATTTTCATCAACTTTTATCACTGAGACTCAGCTTAATAAATAAACCACATCTTCTAATCATCCTTGTATTACGGGCCAAGGATATTCATTAAATCATCAATGATCATGACTATACCGAAAAATTCCTGGTCATAACCATACCACAAACTGTCTATCAATGCATTACAAGCCACTGAGGACTTTTACCACACCACTTATAACATCACAGTTCATGATTATACCGAATGATCCTTGGTCATAATCATACTAAGTCCATCTATGCACGTAAGCCAAAGATGACTTTTAACATAAAATAAACATGAGGATGATGACAATGTTATAGGAATTCAATTAAACAAGTTCAAGAATTAGTTTATCCAGGAACTAATAATATCCAAATTGTCAACATGATACTTCTTTGTAAAGTAACAGTCAAGAATGCTCAGAAGAATATTTTCATGAAAAGATACTGGATGAAGCGCAAATATCAAGGATATTCCACTAATTTCATGGAGTATAGAAATCAAAATTTTAACCAAATGAGTATAATAAAGAATATATGAAACTGCAAATAGATTTTCACCAGCCATGCGGTAATCCACGTATACAGATCATTTCTACAATTTAATAAGGAATGAATATAAAGGATCATTCACCATGCATGTGGCAATCCACATAGACAGGTTATTCCAACAGAATAATAAAGAATGGAATAACAGAAGGATTCACCATGCATGCGATAGAGACCGCACAGACATGTTATTCCCAACAGAATAATAAATGCGAAATAATAAATATGGAACCAGGTCAGGTGAAATTCACACCGACAGGATATTCCGACAGAATAATAAATGCGGAATAATAAATGATGGAACCAGGTCAGGTGAAATTCACACCGACAGGATATTCCGACAGAATCGTAAAGAACGGAATAATAAAAGAATTTCACCAAGTATGCGGTACTTCGCATAAACAGGCTATTCCAACATAATAATAAAGAATGGAATAACAGAAGAAGATCACCAAGTATTGGGTAAACCGCATATACAGGTCATTCCACCAAGTATAGGGTAAACCACGCACACAGGTTATTCCAACAGAATAATAAAGAATGGAATAACATAAGTTCTCTTCATGAATAAGAAAAAATAACACCCCTTACCATTTTAAAGAAGAACTGAAATAAAGAAGTAGTTAAGTGGCAGAATACTCTTCTTCTTTCTCTCTATAGTTTCTCTCTCTAGAGTTCAGTGAATTCGTAAGAAAATAATGAAGTAATGAGCTTCTATTTATAGGAAAATGGAATGCATAGTAACTAATCCATGAACGGTCCAGATTGATTTACTTTAATCTGACGGTCCATATTTAAAGAAAAATCTTTTAAATAAAATATAATATATTCTATTTATAGAATAACTTTAATAAAATATTCTGTTTTATATAAAAAGATTTTACTATGCAAAATACTATGCACAATAGAATATAATATATTCTATTTATAGAATAACTTTAATAAAGTATTCTGTTTTATATAAAAAGATGTTTCTGTTTTATTACGTTAATAATACGAATAAAACAAAACTTCATTATCGCTAAATAATTCATATTATTAATTGACAATAATTGAATCAAACTGAGTGACTTCTCACATAAGCATCAATACCGTGTGCTACTATGCAACCACACATATTACTGTACTTTTATTACCGAGTAGTTCAACAGTATCAACGGTAAAACTTCTGCCGTTATTTTTAATAAAATATTTTTGTCGTTTTCTCAATCTGACAATAATTCCGTTGTGGGGTCCACCAATGATTGTACCGTCGTACGAATATTACCCGTAAATAGTAACTCGTGAATAGTACTTCGACACAAAAAGTGTCCCAAATACTCGAGTGAACGATACTAGAGTGAATAGTAATTTGGGTGAATAGTAACCCGTGAATAGTAACTCGTGAATAGTGACCATGTATTTTATGACAACTTGTTTATTTTTTAAAAAAATTCACATATCATCCTTAACTTTAACCTTTTATCAATTTAACCATTTACCAAAATAGAAAAATTGAATACTTTTATTTCATAAAATTCGGGGTCTCACAGCTACGTTCTCATTTCCTGAAGAGAACAGTGAAAGAAAGGGTGAGCTCAACTAGTCCAGTAAGAAATATTATGACTAAGATAATGCAGAATAAATTATCATTAGCCTTCAACAATGTTAAACTGATAAAATATAATAGACATCAAGTTTAACTGCAGCGGAACAAGTAATCCATTAAAAGAGTCAAGTAGAAAATAAACTCTACTATCTTTTATGATTTAAAAGGTTTTTCAACACTGTTATCGCTGGGACTCAGCTTAATAAAATAATCCACATCATCGAATCACCCCTGCACTACGGCCAAGGATATTCGTGTATTCATTAATGGTCATGATCATGCCAACAATTGTCCATCAATGCACTACGGGCCAATGAGGACTTTTACCACATCATTTATAATATTACGGTCATGATTATACCGAATAATCCCTGGTCATAATCATACCAAGTCCATCTATGCACTACAGGCCACAGATGACTTTCAACAGAATATAAACATGAGGATGATGACAATGATATAAGAATTCAATAAAATAATTTCAAGAATTAATTTATCCAAGAATTAACAATGACCAAATTGTCAACATGATACCACTTTGTGGAGTAAAATTCAAGAATGATCAGGAGAATATTTTCATGAATAGATACTAGATGAACCGCAATTATCAAGGATATTCCACTAATTTCATGGAGTATAGAAGTCAAAACTTAACCAACTGAGTATAATAAAGAATGGAATAACAAAAGAAATTACCATGCATGCGATAGACCGCACAGACAGGTTATTCTAACAGAATAATAAATAATGGAACCAGGCCCGGCGTAAACGCACAGATAGGATATTCCGACAGAATAATAAATAATAGAACCATGTCCGGTGTAAAACACACAGACAGGATGTTCCAATAGAATAATAACAAGACGGAACCAGGTCCGGTGTAAAACACACAGACAGGATGTTCCAACAGAATAATAATAAAAACGGAACCAGGTCCGGTGTAAAACACACAGACAGGATGTTCCAACAGAATAATAATAAAAATGGAACCAGGTCCAGTGTAAAACACACAGACAGGATGTTCCAACAGAATAATAGAAGAATGTCACCAAGTATAGGGTAGACCACGTATACAGGTTATTCCAACAGAATAATAAGAAATGGAATAACAACAGTTCTCTTCATGAATAAGAAAGAATAACACCCCTTACCGTTTTAAAGAAGAGCTGAAATAAGGAAGTAGTTAAGTAGCAGGATACTCTTCTTCTTTCTCTCTATAGTTTCTCTCTATAGTTTCTCTCTCTAGAGTTTAGTGAATTCGTAAGAAATAATAAAGGAATGAGCTGCTATTTATAGAAAAATAGAATGCATAGTAACTAATCCATGAACGGTCCAGATTGATTACTTTAATCTGACGGTCCATATTTAAAGAAAAATCTTTTAAATAAAATATAATATATTCTATTTATAGAATAACTTTAATAAAGTATTCTGTTTTATATAAAAAGATGTTTCTGTTTTATTACGTTAATAATACAAATAAAACAAAACGTCATTATCGCTAAATAATTCATATTATTAACTGACAATAATTGAATCAAACCGAGTGACTTCTCACATAAACATTAATAATCAATACCGTGTGCTACTATGCAACCACACGTATTACTGTACTTTTACTACCGAGTAGTTCAACAGTAACAATGGTAAAACTTCTGCCATTATTTTTAATAAAATATTTTTGTCGTTTTCTCAATCCGACAATAATTCCGTTGTGGGGCCCACCAATGATTGTGTCGTTGTACAAATATTCCCTGTTAAAACGAATATTCCCCGACCAATCGAATATTATATAACAACTTGCGTACTTTGTAAAATTTATAAATATTACCCACAACTATAACATTATATCAAATTAACTCCATAATATTCAAAAATGATATTTATAGAAAATTCATCTTTATTTATAAAAGTTGGGGTCTTACAACCTCCCCTTCTTATGAAATTTCGCCCTCGAAATTAGGGTACGTACCTGGTATGTCGAAGAGGTAAGGATACCTTGATTTTATTTCAGATTCTAACTCCCAAGTCATTTCCTCAACATCGTGGTTTCTCCACAAAACTTTGACTTGAGGTATAACCTTGGAGCGTAGAATATGTTCCTTCTTATCTAAGATTTGAACAGGAACTTCTTCATACGTCAAATCCTCTGCTATTTCGTCCGGTTCTAACTCAATAATGTGGTTCGGGTCTTCCACATATTTGCGTAACATGGATATGTGAAAAACGTTATGAACACGAGACATACTTGGCGGTAAAGCGAGTCTATAAGCCACAGTTCCTACTCGATCGAGGATTAAAAATGGACCGATGAATCGAGGATTGAGCTTTCCTCTCTTTCCAAATCTCGTAACTCCTTTCCATGGAGCAACACGTAAGAACACATGATCTCCTACATCAAATTCCACATCCTTTCGATGAAGATCAACATAACTCTTTTGTCGATCTTGTGAGGTTTTTATACGTTGTCGGATCATTTGAATCTTTTCTGTAGTCATACGAACTAACTCCGGTCCCAACAACGTTGCTTCACCCACCTCATCCCAGCATACTGGAGAACGACATTTTCTTCCATACAATGCTTTGAATGGAGCTATGCCAATACTTTCTTGATAACTGTTGTTGTAGGAAAACTCCACCAATTGTAAGAACTTATCCCAACTTCCCTTGAAGTCAAAGACACAGAGTCTTAATAGATCTTCAAGAGTTTGAATAGTCCTCTCTGATTGTCCGTCCGTCTGAGGATGATATACTGAACTAAATCGTAACTCCGTGCCCATAGCTTTTTGTAAACTAACCCAAAATCGTGAAGTGAATCTTGGGTCTCGATCAGAAACTATGGATACTGGCATACCATGCAGTCTTACAATCTCGTTTATGTACATACGAGCAAGACGTTCAAGTGTATAAGTTTCTCGTATCGATAAGAAATGAGCAGACTTGGTCAATCTATCAATAATGACCCAAATCGCATCTATACCTTGAGAAACCTTAGGAAGACCGGTAACGAAATCCATGGTAATGTGCTCCCACTTCCATTCTGGAATTTCAAGTGGTTGCAATAGACCTTTTGGCACTTGATGCTCCGCTTTGAGTCGTTGACAAGTTAGACACCTTGAGATAAACAACGCTATCTCTCTCTTCATATTGCTCCACCAAAATGTATGACGAAGATCATGATACATTTTGGTACTTCCAGGATGGATTGCAAACGGTGTGTTGTGCGCCTCCATCATGATTTTATACTTTAAATCAGGGTTGTTAGGAACACAAAGTCTGGAGTTGACTCGAAGTATTCCTTCTTCATCGATTCTTGCATCCGGCATAACACCTTCTTGCACTTTCTTCCTGATACGCATCAGCTCCAGGTCTGTAGCTTGAGCAGCTTTAACCTTATCGATTAAAGTTGGTTCTACTCGTATATTCGACATCATCACATGGGTCCTTGGAGTCTTTAACTCTATCTCCATCCTTTGCAAGTCACACAAAATGGGCCTTTGCGTTGTTAATATTGCACTTGTACCCGCATATGATCTTCTACTCAATGCGTCAGCTACCACGTTCGCTTTTCCAGGATGGTATTGAATGGTATGATCATAATCTTTCAACAGTTCAAGCCAACGTCGTTGTCGCATGTTGAGTTCCTTTTGAGTGAAGAAATATTTAAGGCTTTTATGATCCGTAAAGATCTCCACTTTCTCCCCATACAAGTAATACCTCCAAATTTTAAGTGCAAAGACAACAGCTGCCAACTCTAGATCATGAGTAGGATAATTCCTCTCATATTTCTTGAGTTGTCTTGATGCATAGGCTATGACTTTTCCATGTTGCATGAGAACGCATCCCAACCCTTTGCTCGAAGCATCACTGTAGATGACAAATCCCTCCGAGCCAGATGGTATTGTTAGAACAGGTGCTGAAATGAGTCTCCTCTTGAGTTCTTGAAAACTCTGCTCACATTCTTCGCTCCAACCGAACTTTGTATCTTTCCGAGTCAGCTGAGTTAATGGAGTAGCGATTCGAGAAGATCCTTCCACGAATCTCCGATAATAACCAGCTAAACCAAGAAAGCTACGTACTTCGGTCACTGATTTAGGTTGCTCCCAGCTTTGAATAGCTTCAATCTTTGCCGGGTCAACAGATATTCCACGACTTGATACTACGTGCCCAAGGAATGCTACCTCTTCTAGCCAGAACTCGTATTTCTTCAACTTGGCATAAAGTTTGTATTCATGAAGCTTTTGGAGTACCAGCCTCAAGTGTTGCTCATGATCTTCACGGCTTTTGGAATAAACAAGGATGTCATCGATAAAGACGACCACAAAGTGATCCAAATATTCCTTGAATACCCTGTTCATCATATCTATGAAGGCAGCAGGAGCATTAGTCAATCCAAAAGACATAACTAAGAATTCATAATGCCCATACCGAGTTCTGATGGCAGTCTTTGGAATATCCTCAGTTCTAACCTTCAGCTGATGATATCCAGAACGAAGATCGATCTTTGAAAAGAATTGTGCTCCTTGCAACTGGTCAAACAGGTCATCAATACGTGGCAATGGGTACCTATTTTTGATGGTGACATGATTCAACTCCCGATAATCAATACAAAGTCGCATACTCCCATCTTTCTTCTTCACGAACAGAACAGGAGCACCCCAAGGAGAAGTACTAGGACGAATAAAACCAATGTCTAACAATTCCTGCAGTTGGGTCTTTAACTCCTGAAGTTCAATAAGAGCCATTCGATATGGGGCTTCGGAAATGGGTTTTGTACTGGGTTCAAGGTCGATACAAAATTCAATTTCACGCTCTGGGGGTAGGCAAGGAAGTTCTTCGAGAAATACGTCAGGAAATTTATTAACAACAGAAATATCATTCAAAGCTGACGTATTTTTGTTTAGATTTGTGACATGAGCTAAGAAAGCTTGACATCCGTTTTTCAATAAACGAATAGCTTTATGGCTTGAGATGGTAGCGATTGATTTTAATGGTTTGGTTGCTTGAATTCACATAATAGGTCGATTAGGAATATGAAAGCTAACAACCTTACGAAAACAATCAATTTTTGCATGATGAGTAGTTAACCAATCAATCCCTAGAATCACATCAAATGCAAGTATTTTTAATGAAATCAGATCGACAGGTAATGTGTGGGTACCAACTTGAACCAAACAAGTCTTATAAACCGTGGATGTAATGAAGGTTTCTCCCAATGGAGTTTCAACAGCTAAGTCAAAGTCTAATTTCCCCGGAATCAAATTTAATCGATGAGCACAAGTAGGAGAAATAAAAGAATGGGTAGAACCGGTATCAAATAAAGTATAGACTTCGTTAGAGTTTATGATAAGCTTACCCGTGATGACCTCATTCGGGTTCCTTGCTTTCTGGGAGTTCACAACAAACGCTCTCCCTTGCACAACCGGTTTTGACTTTTCTGGGACGGCCTTTGGTGCCTCCATCCTAGCTGAATTTATCTTCGGTAAACGATAAAATCGGGCTAAATGACCTTCTCTTCCACAATTATAACATGCTTTGGACGGCATCGCGCAGTTTGGACTGATGTGCCCCTCCCCTCCGCATTTGAAACATATGATAGGTGGTCATTCTCCTTCCTTAACGACAGGTGCTGGTGCTGATGTCTTTCCATCATTGTTGAATCTCCTCTTCTTGAAATGACCATTCTTATTGTTTTGGCCCTGATTACCACCGAAGTGGTTACCATTTTTGGCCTGTTGATTCCCTCCACGCTTGTTGTCACCGCTTCGATGACTGCTCTCACTAGTATTATCATTTTGCCGACTGCTCTCTTTTGGTTGCATTGTCTCGTTATCGCGCTCCACCAACTGAGCCCTATTTACAACATCTGAATACAAACACAATTTATGAGAAACAAGATGTTGACGTATCTCCGGCTTCAAACCTCTTAAAAACATCCGCGTCATTCTTTCTTCATTATCCACCAGGTGGGACGCAAACTGGGATAACTCCGCGAATTTTGCCTCGTACTGCTACACGGTCATATTATTCTGCTCCAATTTGATGAACTCCACCTCCTTCATGTGACGAATACTTTCGGGAAAGTATTTGTCGTTAAACAGCTCTTGGAACTTCTCCCAGGACATCTTCAGTGCGGCAGGTTGAGTACGCTTAATCGATTCCCACCAGTAATCTGCCTCTCCTCGCAACATAAAGGCGGCAAAGGGAACCTTTTGCTCCTCGGAGCAACCCAAGACATCAAATATCTTGGTGATCTGCTTTATCCGTGTTTCAGCTACAAGTGATTTGGGTTCTCCCTTAAACTCCGGTGGTCCCAGCTCCTTAAACTATTTAGCGGTGACCGCCTGAGAGTTTCCAGTATTTCCACCTACGTTGTGGACAGGAGCCGCTTTCACCTGTTGTTGCATGAATTGTATAAAACCTCTAAACATTCCATCATTCATCATCTGGTCAGTGTTGTTGTTTGCATGAGGATTGTCACCTTCCTGATGAACATTATCCTGATTATTGATATGTGGTGAATCAATAATCGCCTGTGCTCTATTGCTATTCTCAACATTCTCAGATGCCATTTTCAGATACTGCCACAAAATAAAAGTTAATTGATATGTCATATATTATCCTTATATTATGACCGACCAATTAAATACCATGCATATAAACTTAGGTAGGTCATACTAGCGAAGGAATTCCCCGTCTCTCCCCTCCTAGTTCTATTCTCACATATTAGCCAGGGATCATATCCCTAAGCTCTGATACCAACTGTGACGCCCCCAAAATTAGGTATACATCACCCATCTTGGGTCGTCAGATACATAGTACAGAATACAAATACAACTTACTAATACAACTGTCGTGTACAATACGACAAAACATAAACTGTGAGTTTGAATACAAATATTACCTTCTAGAGAGTATTCAAACTCAAAAGGAGTCATCATTACATTTATTAATACACCATTACATAGAATAGTGAGGACTACTAACTAATACTATCATTCGGACCATCACTCCGTTCCCCGACTTGCCCCAGCTACGTTCTCATTTCTTGAAGAGAACAGTGAAAGAAAGGGTGAGCTCAACTAGCCCAGTAAGAAATATTATGACTAAGATAATGCAGAATAAATTATCATTAGCCTTCAACAATGTTAAACTGATAAAATATAATAGACATCAAGTTTAACTGCAGCGGAACAAGTAATCCATTAAAAGAGTCAAGTAGAAAATAAACTCTACTATCTTTTATGATTTAAAAGGTTTTTCAACACTGTTATCGCTGGGACTCAGCTTAATAAAATAATCCACATCATCGAATCACCCCTGCACTACGGGCAAGGATATTCGTGTATTCATTAATGGTCATGATCATGCCAACAATTGTCCATCAATGCACTACGGGCCAAAGAGGACTTTTACCACATCATTTATAACATTACGGTCATGATTATACCGAATAATCCCTGGTCATAATCATACCAAGTCCATCTATGCACTACAGGCCACAGATGACTTTCAACAGAATATAAACATGAGGATGATGACAATGATATAAGAATTCAATAAAATAATTTCAAGAATTAATTTATCCAAGAATTAACAACGTCCAAATTGTCAACATGATACCACTTTGTGGAGTAAAATTCAAGAATGATCAGGAGAATATTTTCATGAATAGATACTAGATGAACCGCAATTATCAAGGATATTCAACTAATTTCATGGAGTATAGAAGTCAAAACTTAACCAACTGAGTATAATAAAGAATGGAATAACAAAAGAAATCACCATGCATGCGATAGACCGCACAGACAGGTTATTCCAACAGAATAATAAATAATGGAACCAGGTCCGGCGTAAACGCACAGACAGGATATTCTGACAGAATAATAAATAATAGAACCAGGTCCGGTGTAAAACACACAGACAGGATGTTCCAACAGAATAATAGCAAGACGGAACCAGGTCCGGTGTAAAACACACAGACAGGATGTTCCAACATAATAATAATAAAAAAGGAACCAGGTCCGGTGTAAAACACACAGACAGGATGTTCCAACAGAATAATAATAAAAACGGAACCAGGTCCGGTGTAAAACACACAGACAGGATGTTCCAACAGAATAATAGAAGAATGTCACCAAGTATAGGGTAGACCACGTATACAGGTTATTCCAACAGAATAATAAGAAATGGAATAACAACAGTTCTCTTCATGAATAAGAAAGAATAACACCCCTTACCGTTTTAAAGAAGAGCTGAAATAAGGAAGTAGTTAAGTAGCAGGATACTCTTCTTCTTTCTCTCTATAGTTTCTCTCTATAGTTTCTCTCTCGAGAGTTTAGTGAATTCGTAAGAAATAATAAAGGAATGAGCTGCTATTTATAGAAAAATAGAATGCATAGTAACTAATCCATGAACGGTCCAGATTGATTACTTTAATCTGACGTTCCATATTTAAAGAAAAATCTTTTAAATAAAATATAATATATTCTATTTATAGAATAACTTTAATAAAGTATTCTGTTTTATATAAAAAGATGTTTCTGTTTTATTACGTTAATAATACGAATAAAACAAAACGTCATTATCGCTAAATAATTCATATTATTAACTGACAATAATTGAATCAAACTGAGTGACTTCTCACATAAACATTAATAATCAATACCGTGTGCTACTATGCAACCACACGTATTACTGTACTTTTACTACCGAGTAGTTCAACAGTAACACTGGTAAAACTTCCGCCGTTATTTTTAATAAAATATTTTTGTCGTTTTCTCAATCCGACAATAATTCCGTTGTGGGGCCCACCAATGATTGTGTCGTTGTACAAATATTCTCCGTTAAAACGAATATTCCCCGACCAATCGAATATTATATAACAACTTGCGTACTTTGTAAAATTTATAAATATTACCCACAACTATAACATTATATCAAATTAACTTCATAATATTCAAAAATGATATTTATAGAAAATTCATCTTTATTTATAAAAGTTGGGGTCTTACATCAGAGCTTCTCGCAATAAATCTGCAAGTCTCAGTATCGGATCTACTGGTCCTCTCTCATCATTAACTGACTCTTCTAGGATAGTTATTCTACGTCTGGGCGGCATTTTTTGCATCACAAAATTTTTCATTTTATTATCTAATTATAATACTTAGACATTTCTCAATTGAAAACAATTTAAGTTTTATAACACGTTCCTGAAATAAGATCATTTATATTCATATGCCAAACGGTTATAATACATGTTCTTTTCTAGCATACTGCTATAAATGATAACACATATCCCCTAGTATCACAAAAGATGGGGACAACACTAGCTTACTACCTTTCTAACACTTTTCAAAAGTTGGGGTTACCATCATCTCACATCTTACACAAAAGATTGAGATTACAACAACATATTAAACAACACATAAATAAAATACTACATTACTGAGCTTTTCCCACTAAACTCAATCTAACATCCCACGCTCCACTGCGCTTTGATATTCCTTCTGTGTAATGTGCACCACCATGTCTCAGCTTATGGTATGTCGGGTCTGTCCTTGCTCAGCTGGGTAGTGATTTACCCCATCGATCAATCTCTCCATGACCGCGCGTAGAGCATAGCCCATCTTGTTCATCTTCCTTCTTTTGCACCGTACCTCATCCTCTAGATCATCCACCCTATCATTGGCCTCCTCCCACTTCTCCTCAAAGTGAATCCTATCTATCACCTCCATCTCTAACTGAGTACGGAGAGCCTCCTTCTCTGTCCTCTCACTCAAAACCCTTTGCTCCATTTCTTCTATCTTCCCTGCCAGCTCAACGTTCCTTACTACCGATCGGTGAAACAAAGTCCCCATCTGGATCTTTGCCTCCATACGGTGAGTAATTTCTACCTCCATCTCCTGCATCACTAATTTCCTCTCAAGAGTCTTAGTCTCTAGCTCCTCGATTCTACATCCTAATTCTAAAATCTGTTCTTCATACTCCCTCAACATCCGATCCTCGAAGGTAGCCTCGTCGGAGTCCTCCATAGGCTCAGGCTCCTCCTTCGGATCAGACTCCTCAGGTAGAGGCTCCATCTCCTCCTCCTCATCATCATCATCAATAGGGGCCACTACTGATATGGGTTCTGCTATCAATGGTGCCTCATATATCACATATATATCACGTAGCTCCTCCTCTAATACTCGGCTAGGTCCTCCCATGTCAGTCATCCTACAATCACCAACATAAGACAAGACAAACAATAACTCCATCAAAATGTTAAATAATCATAAGTTCATTATATAGAATGAAGTTACATTTTATAACACACTAAGTCTCTCAAGAAAAACTCTACATGAGTTTTATCTCCTTCCTAACTTCTAAGTTTTCCTAAGTTATAATCTAAGGACTCTCGTTCCTAAGGTTTATAACTAAGGCTTTGATACTAACCTGTGACGCCCCCAAATTCAGACCGCCACTTGGTCACTCGAATTCGGTTCATCACGTTCTCATGGTAATACCATAATAACTAAAATCACACATTCACAACGTAAGATCTAACTTAGAATAATATACAACGATTTATTATAATTATTCTCCCAAGTCTCGCAACCTACAGTACTTAATATCGAATAAAGACTTATTACATAATCCTACTTAAGCTTAAACATAGTCTGAAAACAGTCTTAATACAACATAATAGTCTTAAAACATAAAGGAACAAGCTAGTCGGTAGCCTTACCCTTGCCCTTGTCTTTCCCAGAGACGTTTCTCTGTTTCGCCTTAACTGAAAGGTTTTAAATAAGAAAGAATGAGCACAAATTGCCCAGCAAGTAATATACAACAAGGGTAATAGTTTTATAACACGAGTTTGAAATATTGAAGTATTATTTCTAAGATAGTTCAAGGTTTCAGAAAAATATCACGAATAATTAATATCAACAATTCTTGAATCAAATCCTTGGAATAAGAACGATAATTCAATATAAATCAACAGATATATATGAATTCAAAGGCTATCAATGTATCCAACTGGATAAACAATTTATACTGAGCAGTCACTAAGGACTATTGAACATCTACTAGAATTACCAATATTAAACTGATAACCCAAAAGAATTAAGTACTATAGATGATCAATCTATAATGCTCTAAGTTATGCATTACTAGACAGTAATATTCACGCGTGTGTTGGGGCTTCCAATAATAAACACTCTCCTTACCATAAGGGTTGTTCAACTCAGTTTTTAAGATTTTCGCACCAGTCAATTGGTTTGGATAGTTTTATAAACATGCATATAGTCTAGCCAAATCAAATGGTATAGATATTTTCACAATATTCAAGAACAATACCAAGTTCAACATGAATAATAGTTTTCATAAGAGTTTAACATACTAGCTCAATTGAATGAGTAAGTAAGATAACTTGCATTCAAAGAGATAAGGTTTGCTTACGACATTCGTCGAATAAAGTAATACAAGAGTTTAGGATACTTGCATAATGTAAAGGATAGTTCAGATATTTGCCGTAAGCGTAGTCTATCCACGTAATTTAACCAACACTTTTGAATCCTATTTATAGCATATTATAAGTACAAGATTGTAACGCCCCCAAAATAGGTCCAATCCAAATAACCTATTTTGAGTCGCCACGAAATACACTTAATGCAATTTCCAAATACAAACTTCATTATTACAATTGTCGTGCAAAATACGACAACACATATGTGTGAGTTTTAATACAAATAGATACCAACTGTGACTCTCATCCCTTTACATGAATAGCACATCATATTGATACCTTACAATGGTACCTTACATAAAGGTACAGTCAATAACTGTTTTAGAAATTAAAATCTTTAGAAATTGCTCAAGGAAACCTTCGTACATGGGATGCCATGGATCTAAATTATGATAGATATCATATGTCCACAGAATTATCCTTGGTTGACCCAATAGACCCCAAAGAAAAATGAGAAGATTGCTATCATGTTCTTTCCAATGGTGAGTCTTCTCTTAACATATAATTATCTCCATTGTCTCCAATTGAGAATTATATTTTAACCAAACTCCAAGATTATATAGGTAGTGCTCGTAGATATACTCAGCGAGTGGATGTGCACAACCCTGTCTTATGATAACACGAGGTTGTATGTCATTAGACATCTTGTATGATAGTGGCAAAACACCCTTCCAAAGTTGGGTTCGCCTCACCATATTTGATTCACCAAATATAACTATTAAATGACGTATAAAATACAACACACTTTTCTAAAGTTCTCAATAAAATTATTTTCATACTGTTTAGGGAGAACCTCAACAGCTATAGACCACCGTTCTATTCCCCTGTTACCCCCACTCGACCCAGCTACACTCTTGTTACCTAAAAGGAATTGAGAAGTAAAAAGGTGAGCACAAATAGCCCAATAAAGAATATCATGACTAGAGATAATTAAATTATCAATAGCCTCCGTCAATAATAAATCAGAGATTTAGAACATATGGTAGATAATAAAACTTTTCAACCATAGTTGCAGCGGAACGAGCAATCCATTAGAAGAGTCAAATAGACCATAAAGTCTATAATCTTCTCCATGTTAAAAGTCTACCAACAATGTTTTATCCCTGTAATATCTATCAATAATTCCTGACCAAAATCATGTGAGTAACTCATAATCATAATTATGGTTCTAAATTCCTCTTCGCATCTAGGACGAAAATAATTTTCATCACCTGTCTTTACCTGAAACATCAAAGATTATGGTTATACAAAATCACAGTTCCTGTTCATAATTATACTAATAAATTCATCTTTGCACTACGAGCCAAAGATATTCATCAACAGTTCATCTTTGCACTACGGACCAAAGATATTCAACAACAGTTCATCTTTGCACTACAGGCCAAATATATTAATATCTCAAAGAAATATATTTTAAAATTTATATAAACAATAATTATAACCATGTAAATCAATTCACCTTTGCACTTAAACTAAAGATATTCAATTATAAATTCAATGGTCATGATCATACCAGTCAACAATTCATCTTTGCACTACTGGCCAAAGAGAACCCATAGTCACGATCGTACCAATAATCTACCCATCTTTACACTCAAGTCAAAGAAAAATTTCATCACCAGGATTATAAAAATGTTATAAAAATAATATAATCAAAACATGGGTTTAATTTCAAGAGTAAGATTCATAAATCAACGATAATTTGGTCAGAAAAAGAAACCAATTTTGTCGTGAATAGTACCCCATAAATAGTAACTCGTGAATAGTAACTCATGAATAGTAACTTCGACACGAAAAGATAAAGTTTTACAATAAAATCCATATCAATATTTACAACACCTTAATCCAAATGTTATAAATCACTTACTAATCTCATAATCTAATATTATTAATATTACAATAATATTTTAATCATTTCTTAAACTTATAAATAATTTATTTTAATTGTTTACATTTTACTAATTAATATATTTAATCATCCTAAAATGCCAAACTCATAAGATTTTATCACCAATAACCAAAACCCTCATCAAAAATCTACATATACCTTATATAGGATTCTCAAGCCATAAAATCCTATTTTTCAATTTTCTTACTTCACATAACATATTTAATTCATTTACTCATAACTAGGCTATTTTCCTGAAAAATACCAAATTAGTCCCAGAAAATTTTCTTTTCTAGGATTTAGCAGAATATAGTCCCATATTGAACATATATTTTTCTCAGAATTTTTAAAATTCATTTACTATTTTTCATATGGCCAAAACTACCGAATATTTAGACATTTATCATAAACTGTACTTTTGTCCAAAAATTTCAAAATTTACAGAGTATACTTCTGTTATATATATGTACTCCCAATAAATGTTTTACCAATTTTAGAGTTAACCACAAGGAGTTATAAGGGTTTTCTTTTAAAATAGTCTTTTCCCATGAAATTCATAACTCCTAATCTATACATCCAAAAATTGTCATTTTTTGACACAATCTAGGAAACTCATCAAATTATCATTTCAAATTTTTTCAGAATTTTTGAAGATTCGAAAAAATTACGAAACTGAAAAACATAATAACCCTTACAATCCCTTACATCAAAAGTGCAATACTTCTGACTGGAATATCGGATATAACGCTGAAGAGAACTTGCACCGTATAACAATACTTAAAATATCTAAACACTCATAAAAATACTCTCGATAATATAGAGAGAGAAAACTTTAGTTTCTGGTGTGATTTTTAATTGTAACCTAAGCATTCTATTTATAGAAAAATACTTAGAACACCAAAACAAAAAATTTAATAAAATAATAATATTTATTAAAAATTATACGCATACTTTGAAATCTGAATTCAGCAACTTACACATGCAAGTGGGGCCCACGAACATGAAAAACATGTTTTAAATATTTTTTTGTAACAAAATCAATTCAGATCTAATATTTCGGAACTTCAATAATTCATAATAAATAGCCCTTTTATCAGAAAAATTCGAATCTTATGTCTATTTCATAGGAAATTCAATTTTCTACAACTTTGTAAGTTTAAGTTTTTCTAAATTCCAAATAGAAATTGACCAAAATCCACATACGGACGATTTTACAGACTATAATCAAATTTCAGTCAAAAATAGGGTCCACTAACACACAAAACATGTGTTAAACATTTTTTGTAACAAAAATACTATTTTTCCTCATTTATTTATATATCACACATTCATTGTAAAATATCACCATTATTATATTATTGCAATATAATAATCTATTTTATCAGAAAAGATAAAATATCAATTTTTAACAATTATCACTTTTTTAAAAATTTCTCCATTTATATCCACATAAATAAATATTTTTCTTATCATATAAATCAATACTTAATTATTCATAAATAATATTATAGAATCACAATACTGACAACCAGACTGTTCCCAGGAAAGAGGGGGCTTTCCGATAAGGATTTCTCCTTACTGGCGTGCAATTAGGTGATCAAACCTCTCCTTGACAGAACTTTTTAGACATTGCCAATAATGTTATCTAATAATATTATTCAAATAATATGAATTATTGATCTGATAATGGGAAATACTGTGCCGTGACAATTATTGAAACAACAATAAAATATCAACGTAGCAATTATTAAATTAATAAAATAAAATATTGAAAAGTAATTACTGTAATAATTATTGTGTAGTGCCTTCTTACGTAAGAATCAATAATTGGTGCAATACCGTGTGTTACTGTGCAACACCGCGTATTACTGTGTTTTAACCATCGGGTATTCCAACAGTGTTAACGGTAACAACTACGTCGTTATTTATAAAAACTCATACTTGTCGTTTTTTTCATCCAATCGCTTTTCGTTATGGGTCCCACAAAAGGTTGCGTCGTCGTACGAATATTCCCCGACAGCAAGAATATTCCACGATCAAACGAATATTCCCCGACAACAATGAATATTTTATAACATTTGCGTATTTTGTAAACTTTACATATATCACCCTTAACTTTAATTTTTTATCAATTTAACCATTTACTGAATAATAATTATAAAAGAAATTAAATATTTTATTTCATAAAATTTGGGGTCTTACAATCTCCCCTCCTTATGAAATTTCATCCCCAAAATTTACGCGTGTACCTGATATTTTAAAAAGGTGAGGGTACCTCGCTTTCATTTCAGATTTAATCTTTCCTGTCATCATGATTTCTCCATTGCTCATCTCCTGTATTTTAGATATCATTCTAGAATACAGCTTCAAAATAAAGGTTAATTGACATATCACAATTTGTCAACTTAAGTAAAAAAATTTCAGCTTAGGTAGGACACACTAGCGAAGGATATTACTCGTCTCTCCCCTCCTAGTTTTATTTCCCGATCCCTGTCAAAGATCATATCCCTAAGCCCTGATACCAAATGTAACGCCCCCAAAATAGGTCCAATCCAAACAACCTATTCTGAGTCGCCACGAAATACACTCAATGCAATTTCCAAATACAAACTTCATTATTATAATTGTCGTGCAAAATACGACAACACATATGTGTGAGTTTTAATACAAATAGATACCAACTGTGACTCTCATCCCTTTACCTGGATAGCACATCACATTGATACCTTACATAAAAGTACAGTCAATAACTATTTTAGAAATTAAAATCTTTGAAAAATGCTCAAGGAAACCTTCGTACATAGGAGGCCATGCATCTAGATTATGATAGATATCACATGCCCATAGAATTATCCTTAGTTGGCCCAATAGACCCCAAAGAAAAATGAGAAGATTGCTATCATGTTCTTTCTAATGATGAGTCTTCTCTTAACATATAATTATATCCATTGTCTCAAATTGAGAATTATATTTTAACCAAACTCCAAGATTATATAGGTAGTGCTCGTAGATATACTCAGCGAGTGGATATGTACAACCCTGTCTTATGATAACACGAGGTTGTATGTCATTAGATATCTTGTATGATAGTGGCAAAACACCCTTCCATAGTTGGGTTCGCCTCACCCTATTTGATTCACCAAATATAACTATTAAATGATGTATAAAATACAACACACTTTTCTAAAGTTCTCAATAAAATTATTTTCATACTATTTAGGGAGAACCTCAACAGCTATAGACCACCGTTCTATTCCCCTGTTACCCCCGCTCGACCCAGCTACACTCTTGTTACCTAAAAGGAATTGAGAAGTAAAAAGGTGAGCACAAATAGCCCAATAAAGAATATCATTACTAGAGATAATTAAATTATCAATAGCCTCCGTCAATAATAAATCAGAGATTTAGAACATATGGTAGATAATAAAACTTTTCAGCCATAGTTACAGCGGAACGAGCAATCTATTAGAAGAGTCAAATAGACCATAAAGTCTATAATCTTCTCCATGTTAAAAGTCTACCAACAATGTTTTATCCCTGTAACATCAATCAACAATTCCGGACCAAAATCATGTGAGTAACTCATAATCATAATTATGGTTCTAAATTCCTCTTCGCATCTAGGACGAAAATAATTTTCATCACCTGTCTTTACCTGAAACATCAAAGATCATGGTTATACCAAATCACAGTTCCTGTTCATAATCATACAAATAAATTCATCTTTGCACTACGAGCCAAAGATATTCATCAACAGTTCATCTTTGCACTATAGGCCAAAGATATTCAACAACAGGTTATCTTTGCACTACGGACCAAAGATATTCAACAACAGTTCATCTTTGCACTACAGGCCAAAGATATTCAATAATTGGTCATCTTTGCACTACAGGCCAAAGATATTAATATCTCAAAGAAATATATTTCAAAATTTATATAAACAATAATTATAACCATGTAAATCAATTCACTTTTGCACTTAAGCTAAAGATATTAAATTATAAATTCAATGGTTATGATCATACCAGTCAACAATTCATCTTTGCACTACTGGCCAAAGAGAACCCATTGTCACGATCGTACCAATAATCTACCCATCTTTACACTCAAGTCAAAGAGAAATTTCATCACCAGGATTATAAAAATGTTATAAAAATAATATAATCAAAACATGAGTTTAATTTCAAGAGTAAGATTCATAAATCAACGATAATTTGGTCAGAAAAAGAAACCAATTTTGTCGTGAATAGTATCCCATGAATAGTAACTCGTGCATAGTAATTCATGAATAGTAACTCATGAATAGTAATCCCGACACGAAAAGATAAAGTTTCACAATAAAATTCATATCAATATTTACGACACCTTAATCCAAATGTTATAAATCACTTACTAATCTCATAATCTAATATTATTAATATTACACCAATATTTTAATCATTTCTTAAATTTATAAACAATTTATTTTAATTGTTTACACTTTACTAATTAATATATTTAATCATCCTAAAATGTCAAACTCATAAGATTTCATCACCAATAACCAAAATCCTCATAAAAAATCTGCATATACTTTATATAGGATTCTCAAGCCATAAAATCATATTTTCCAATTTTCTTACTTCACATAACCTATTTAATTTATTTACTCATAACTAGTCTATTTTCATGAAAAATACCAAATCAGTCCCAGAATTTTTTTTTCTAGGATTTAGCAGAATATAGTCCCATATTAAACATATATTTTTCTCAGAATTTTTAAAATTCATTTATTATTTTTCATATGGCCAAAACTACTAAATATTTAGGCATTTATCATAAACTGTACTTTTGTCCAAAAATTTTAAAATTTATAGAGTATACTTCTGTTATATATATGTACTCCCAATAAAATTTTTACCAATTTTAGAGTTAACTACAAGGAGTTATAAGGGTTTACTTTTAAAATAGTCTTTTCCCATGAAATTCATAACTCCTAATCTATACATCCAAAAATCGTCTTTTTTGGACACAATCTAGAAAACTCATCAAAATTATCATTTTAATTTTTTTTCAGAATTTTTGAAGATTCTAAAAAATTACGAAACTGAAAAACATAATAACCCTTACAATCCCTTACCTCAAAAGTGTAGTACTTCTGACTGGAATATCGGATATAACGCTGAAGGAAACTTGCACCGTATAGCAACACTCAAGATATCTAAATACTCACAAAAATACGCTCGATAATATAAAGAGAGAAAACTTTAATTTTTTGTGTGATTTTAAATTCTAACCTAAGCATTCTATTTATAGGAAAATACTTAGAACACCAAAGTAAAAAATTTAATAAAATAATAATATTTATTAAAAATTATACGCATACTTTGAAATTTGAATTCAGCAATTTACACATGCAAGTGGGGCCCACCAACATGAAAAACATGTTTTAAATATTTTTTTGTAACAAAATCAATTTAGACCCAATATTCCGGAACTTCAATAATTCATAATAAATAGCCCTTTTATCAGGAAAATTCAAAATTTATGTCCATTCTATAGAAAATTTAATTTTCTACAACTTTTTAAGTTTAAGTTTTTCTAAATTCCAAACAGAAATTGACCGAAATCCACATACGAACGATTTTACAGGCTATAATCAAATTTCAGTCAAAAATAGGATCCACTAACACATAAAACATGTGTTAAACATTTTTTGTAACAAAAATACTCTTTCTCATTTATTCATATATCACACATTCATTGTAAAATATCACCATTATTATATTATTGTAATATAATAATATATTTTATCAGAAAAGATAAAATATCAATTTTTTTAACAATTATCACTTTTCTAAAAATTCCTCCATTTATATCCACATAAATAATTATTTTTCTTATCATATAAATCAATAATTAATTATTCATAAATAATATTACAGAATCACAATACTGTCAACCAGGCTGTTTCCAGGAAAGAGGGGGCTTTCCGATAAGGATTTCTCCTTACTGGCGCGCAATTAGGTGACCAAACATCTCCTTGACAGAATTTTCTAGACATTGTCAATAATGTTATCTAATAATATTATTCAAATAATATGAATTATTGATCTGATAATGGAAAATATTGTACCGTGACAATTATTGAAACAACAATAATATAAAATATCAACGTAGCAATTATTAAATCAATAAAAAAAATATTGAACAGTAATTACTGTAACAATTATTGAGTAGTGCCTTCTTACGTAAGAATCAAGAATTGGTGCAATACCGTGTGCTACTGTGCAACACCGTGTATTACTGTGATTTAACCACCGGGTATTCCAACAGTGTTAACGGTAACAACTACGCCGTTATTTATAAAAACTCATACTTGTCGTTTTCTTCATCCAATCGCTTTTCGTTATGGGGTCCACAAAAGGTTGCACCGTCGTACGAATATTCCCCGACAACAAGAATATTCCACGACCAAACGAATATTTCCCGACAATAATGAGTATTTTATAATCACTTGCGTATTTTGTAAATTTAAATATATCACTTTTAACTTTAACTTTTTATCAATTTAACCATTTACTGGATAATAATTAATAAAATAAATTGAATACTTTTATTTCATAAAATTCGGGGTCTTACAAAGATGTTCATTAGCTAACACATTCTTAAATCAAGCTTGACATGATTCAAGTATGCACATATAGTACAAAATGAACTTATATGTTTATCATGAATCAAGTATCTAGCAATTTATAAAGCTCAAGGTTAAGACCTTTTTACCCATGAACTTTCCTATTACAAGGCAAACACTATCATATTACTTAATCATCACATATATACATGCATCAGTATGTTTTAAACTACTTTTAGCAATATAGGCATCATTCAAGTTAACTGTCCAAAATCAGAATGCATAATCTCAGATTCCAAACTGGTGCAGCTGCGCCATGGCTAAGCCTAGGACCGGCGCAGCTACGCAGTCCTCTGGCCAAGCCAAGACTCAGCTGTTGCCTTGAGGTTTCTGTCCGGCATGAATACAATATACATACTATCATGTCAAAGGTCATTTCGTGTTTATTAAGTCAATCTAGGTTTCCCACTTTCATAACATGGTTCTAAGTTAATCATTTCAACAATTTAAAGTCATTCAAGGTCATGAAATCACAAAGTCTAACATGCTTGCCTTCTAAACATACAAGGTATTTATAAAACTCATATTTGACATGCTTGTGAGTATTCATAACACATATGTGAAATTAGCACCGCTTTGGTTGAAAATATGCTTCCTTCAAGCTTCACTTGAAATATGATACAAAAGCATGGTATATATATGTTTATGTTACATGAGTGAGTCTAAGAGTATCATCAAACATGATCACAATTATCAGATTCTAACCCTAAAGGTAGTTTGTCAATATTCTCGTTCAAAATTTGTAATTTCATTTGTAAAGCTTACTAGTAGGTTCAACATGTTCATGCGTCCTTATGAATCATATACACACAAGTTAACGGGTTATTCATGCATTTCTAAATCACACCAATATACATACATATCAAGTTCCTTTCTAAAGTCCTAAATCCATTTTCAACTATACACTTTCGTTAATCATGTATGCTAGTCTAAATATGCTCACATTAGGTTAATATACTTATATATACCCAATACACATGCTTACATACTAGTTTAAGCAATATTAGTTGATCATCACTTAGCACGTTTTAAAACAGAAGGCTCAACTGAACTCAGAGGCCCTACGCCTTAGTGTTAATTCGGCGCAGCCGCGCCATGTCTAGTTCGAGCCAGGAACAGTTTGCGTCGGTAGAAAACTAGCCCAACCATAAAAATTATTCACGAATTCGATTCTAAACAGTCATATATCAGTTTAAACATACTTACATGGTCATATAACAACTATATAACCATTACCCAACCTCATTATCATCCAACTCCACATAATTAAGAAATTGAAATTCAAGAACTCAAGAACTCTATTTTGGTAGAGAATGAAATGGAAAGCAAGGAAAAGCGATTATACCTCTATAATGTGAAATGAACTTGCTGCTAAATGGACTTCCAATTCTTATAATACTTGTATGCTCTCAATCTCACACTTAGCGATTATAAGACAAATTTCAAGCACACCAACTGAGAATTGTATCTGCTATTTATAGGAGACATTTTGGACTAGACATTTGTGTTACACAAGATTGGAGTCCATGGTGTAATGGAAGGGAACAAAGGTTATTAGAGAGTTATTTTAACAACTTCATACCAGCCACCTTCCTAGCCATGATCACCTATGATTAGCAGCTTGAAAGTTACATAATAGAGTGCAAGTTACTGTTCATTGTACTATTTTAACACTCAATTTGGGACAAGAGAGAAAAACCTCAGCATTTGGTCATGTAAAGCTTGGTTTAGTTCTTTTAATTCCCATAATGTAATATTAAGGTACAATTGTTACCATATAAGGAATTGAAAGATAAATTTTATATTCACACCATTTAATCCATGTACATTAACTACACGTAATAAAATATCGCAGTTAGGCACTATTGTCCGGGTAGTTCCATAATTATCTCTACTACTCACATAACCACATTATAACCTTATTTAATATTAATGTTTATTTAAAACATTGAATTCCTTTCTCAGATTCTAGAATACCCAGATAATTAATCATTTATGCATTACAACTTCATATGATATCATTGTGCTACTGGATACCTCATTTCATTGCAATATACTCCTATCGTATGGTTTTATTAATGTCACACCTAATGCATAAGTGTCCCATTTCATTGCCACAAAAGAAAACTAAATGTTCTCTAACTGATCTCTGACGCAGCTGCGCCAGTTTGTACTGCTGGGAGGGCACAGCTACGATATACCCTGGAAATGCCAAACTAGCTTAGCTTCAAGCCAGTTTCAACATCTATCTCCATAATATTTCTTCACATCATAAATTAACTATTATACTAGTTTAAGAGCGTATTCCTTACGTGAAATTTATCAATATTCTTTAATGATAATGAGCATTTAATATAGATTAATTTTTTTCGTAACAACTCTTTCGTTAATTAATATAATCACTATTATTTTTCATCACGGTGCCACACAAGGCATTTCACAATTCTCATTGTCAAATCCACACTTCTCAATTCGTATTAATCTAATGCGAATCAATTGAATTATTCAACATACAAAACATTAACACTTATATTCACATAAATATTATTTCCATTAATATATTCATTTAATAATACATGGAAATTCTCGGGAATTACATCTACCCATGCATCTTTCATTCTTACTCGTTCAGTTGTTTCTTCTTTCAGCTGATCGTTGACATTTGAATTTTCAGATTCCTGCTTTATCATCTTATATTCTGCCAAAGAGTGTTTCTGTTCAAGCATCACATATCGGGTAACACAAGCTTAAATTGTTGCATCCTTTTACTCCACGACCGCTTGCCGTTCTTCAGCCTGCTCTTCTAACTTAGGAATACGATTTTGCAATTCTAAAATTTGATCATAAAGTTCTCCTAATAAATCCTCCTCAGGTTTCTCTTCTTTCTCACTTTCAGCTGCTACCTCTGCGACTTACTCGGGTGCAACAATTAATTCTTCATTCACCACATGGATATCTCTAATTTCTTCTTCGCCTGACATCACATTATCTTGGTTGGTGATTAGAGGTGCCTCCACGGTCTATTTCACTCCATTCTTAACATTTTCAGCTGCCATTCTCAAATACAGCCATAAAATCAGGGTTAATTAAAGAAATTGACATACCACATAATACCCCTATATTCTGACCGACCAACAAATAAGCTTACGTAGGACACACTAGCGAAGGATTTACTCGTCTCTCCCCTCCTAGTTTTATTCCCTGATCTCTGCTAGAGACCATATCCCTAACTTCTGATACCAATTGTGACGCCACCAAAATTGGTATACATCACCCATTCTGAGTCGCCAAATACATGGTATATAAAATAACTACAACTTTATTATTACAATTGACGTGCAAAATACAACAACACATATACTGTGAGTTTAAATATAAATATTGTGTAATAGACAGTATTCAAACTTAAAAAGAGTTCTCATTACAATTATTGATACACTATTTTACAAAATAGTGAGGACTGCTAAAACAGTTGTCTGGACCCATCACTCTACACCCCGACTAGTTTTCGCTATATTCTCGCCTCCTGAGAAGAAAAATAGAACAAAAAGGAAAATGGTGAGCTCAACTACCCCAGTAAAGAACATTATGACTAAGATAATGAACAACAAATATTGGTTAGCCTTCAACAAATCAGATAAAATATAATGGACAACAAGTTTTAGATCAATATTCACAGTGAAAATAACAATTCATTAGAAGAGTTAAGTAGAGAATGAAATCTACTATCTTTTATGATTTAAAAGTCCATCAATATTTTATCCCTATAACATCAATCAATATACATCTTGAATCAAATATTCATATTTGCACTATGGGCCAAAGATATTCATTTGTATTACCAGCTGGTCATGTTCATCTTAACACCTGTCCATCTTTGCTTTGCACTACGGGCCAAAGATATTCATCTTTGTACTACAGGATAAAGACATTCTGTTATATCATCATTTAAGACTGAGGATGATGAAAAATATTTTAAAGAAACGAATCCAGTGAGATAAAAGGACAAATATTAGGAATTCATACTTTAGATAATCCAAGTTCAAAAATACTCCATAATAAACCATAGTGGAGTAAAATTTAAGAATGAAGATCAAAATATGGATACAATCAAAGATAGTAATCATAATAGACATCTTAGACAAAGAAGAGAAAATTTTATTTTTTTTGTGAATAGTGTCGTATTCATGAATAGTGCCATATACGTGAATAGTGTCGTATACATAAATAGTAACCCCGACACAAAAAGATAGAAATTCCACAAGAAAAATTATACTTTGTGAATAGTACTCTTGAATAGTATCATATTTGTGAATAGTGTCCTATACGTGAATAGTGCCGCATACGAGAATAGTAACCTCGACATGAAAATATAAAAATTTCATAATAATATTCATACTAATATTTCAGCATAATGATATTGAACGAAATAACATTATTTACGAAGAAAATAACATCCTTTACCTCAAAAGAATAGTACTTCTGCCTAAAATATCGGATATAATGCTGAAAGAAACTTGCACTGAATAGCAACTCTCAAAGTATGTAAATACTCACAAAATACGCTCGATAATATAGAGAGAGAAAGCTTATTAATCTGGTGTGATTTTCAATTCTAACTAAGTACCCTATTTATAAAAAAATACTTATAACGTCAAAGCAGACTAACCTGCTACCTGATGGCTTTACCTGCTACTATTCACGCACACCACTTTTGAAATAAAATTTCAGCTCATTTCTCCCCAACCAAAAGTGGGGCCTGTAAGACCCCGAATTTTATGAAATGAAAGTATTCAATTTTCTTATAATTATTATTCTATTTAATGGTTAAATTGATAAAGGGTTAAAGTTAAGGGTAATATGTGAAAATTTTGCAAAGTAAGAAAGTTGATATAAAATATTCGTTGTGTCGGGGAATATTCGTTTGGTCGGAAAATATTCTTTTTGTCGGAGAATATCCGTACGACGACACCATCATTGGTGAACCACACAATGGAATAACTGTCGGAGTTAAAAAACGATAGAAATATCTTTTTATAAAAATAACGACGAAAGTTTTACCGTTAAACTGTTGAAATACCCAGTGGTAAAAGAATAATAATACGCTTGGTTGCATAGTAGCACACGGTATTGATTATTGATGTTTACGTGAGAAGTCACTCAGTTATACTCAATTATTACTATAGTAATTGCTGCATAGTATCTGATGTTATTTGATTCAATTATTGTCATAGTATCATCTGCATAATATTTTATATTATTTAATCAATAATTGAGACGATAAAGTTATTCATATTATTATTTGCAATATTGACGATGTCTAGAAAGTTCTGTCGATGAGAGGTTTGGTCACCTAATTGCGCACCAATAGGAAGAAATTCTTATCGGAAAGCCCCTCTTTCCTGAAAATGATCTGGTTGTTAAATATTGTGAGTTATAATATTAGTGATGAATAATTGTTAATAGATTAAAAATGTGTTTATTAAAGATAAGTGATTTGTGGTAATTATTTATTCAATTTTTGATATAAATAGAGGGGTTTGTTATGAGGTGGTTGTTATAAGTTTGACTTATTATTCCATGAGGAGATATGCTAATTATTCGGACCGTTGGTTGAAGTTATAATAGTAAATCAATATGGATCGTTGGTTGAAGATATAATAGTATATCAATATGGACCGCTGGTGGAAAGTTATAATAGTAAATCAATATGGATCGCTGGTTTAATGTAAATCAGTATGGACCGTTGCTTTAAGTTTTAATAGTAAATCAATATGGACCATCCGTTTAAAAGTAAATTAATCTGGGTCGTTCATGAATTAGTTACTATTCAGTCCTTTTTTCTATAAATAGAAGTTCATTCCTTCATTATTTCTTACGAATTCACTGAAACTCTAGAGAGAGAAACTATAGAGAGAAAGAAGAGGAGTATTCTGCTACTACCATACTTCAGTATTCAATCTTCTACTAAGGTAAAGGGTGTTATTTATTTCATATTTGCTTACGATTTTATTTTTCGTATTCGTAAGGAATATTATCTTCGTTCAATATTCGTAAGGGATATTATTTGTTGTATTCGTAAGGAGTATTATTTCTTTCATATTCACGAATAGAGTTATTTTCTTTCAATACTCGCAAAGGTTGTTATTCCATTCTTTATTATTCTGTTGGAATAACCTGTCTACACGGACTACCGCATGCATGGTGAAATCTTTTGTTATTCCATTCTTTATTATTCTGTTGGAATAACCTGTCTACGCGCACTACCGCATGCATGGTGAAATCTTTTGTTATTCCATTCTTTATTATTCTATGAGAATAACCTTTCTACGCAGACTACCGCATTCATGGTGAAATCTTTTGTTATTCCATTCTTTATTATTCTGTGGGAATAACCTGTCTACGCGGACTACCGTATGTCTGGTGAATAACCCTTCAGATTTAATTGTTATTAAATTATGGAAATGATCTGTCTACGCGGACTACCGCATGACAGGTGAAAATCCATTTGCAGTTTCGTATATTATTTCTTTTCATATTCTTAAATCTAAACTTACTATGGTAAGTATTGCTTCTATAATTCCTGAAATTAGTGGAATATCCTTGAGTTTTGCGCTTCATCCAGTATCATTTTATTGGAATATTGATCTGAACTTTCTTATTAAATATCAATATTTTCACCCTAGATACTATTCACGGATTACTATTTACTCAGTTACTATTCACTCGAATATTATTCACCCAAGAATTCGGGGTACTTTTCATATCGAGTTACTATTCACGAGTTACTATTCATTCAGGTACTATTCACTCAGGTATTAATCGCTCTGGTATTCGGGGTATTTTTCATGTCGGGATACTATTCACGGGATACTATTCCTGAAGTACTATTCACGGGATACTATTCTCGATAAAAATTAATTTCTTTTATGTCCAAGATTATTTTTGATACATGAATATTATTCTTGAATTTTACTCCACAAAACAGTATCATGTTGACAATTTGGATATTTTTAAGCTCTAGATAAATTTAAAGTCTTTAATATTTATCCTTGATCTCATTTGATTGAATTCTTATATCATTGTTATCATCCCCATACTTATATTGTGATAAAAGTCATCTGTGGCTTACGTGCATAGATGTACTATTGATTGGTATGATTATGACCAGGGATTATTTAGTATAATCATGACCGTAATGTTACAAATGATGTGGTAAAAGTCCTCATTGGCCCGTAGTGCATTGATGGATAGTTATTGATTTGATCATAACCATTGATGATTACATGAATATCCTTGGCTCGTAGTGCAGGGATGATTCGATGATGTGGTTTATTTATTAAGCTGAGTCTCAGCGATAAAGTTGATGAAAAACCTTTTAAATCATAGAAGATAGTAGATATCATGCTCTACTTGACTCTTCTAATGGATTGCTTGTTTCGCTACAGTTAAACTTGATGTTTATTGTATTTTATCAGTTTAACACTGTTGAAGGCTAACGATAATTTATTCTGCATTATCTTAGTCATAATATTTCTTACTGGGCTAGTTGAGCTCACCCTTTTGCTTTCATTGTTCTCTTCAGGAAATGAGAACGTAGTCGGGACTACTCGGGGAACAGAGTGACGGTCCGAGATGGTGGCTATGGTAGTCCTCGCTATCTTATGAAATAGTGTGATAATAAATATAATGAGGACTTCATTTGAGTTTGAATATTGTCTATGAGACAATATTCGTGTAAAAACTCTAAGCTACGCTGTTGTCGTATTGTATAAAAGAAGTTTGTATTTGATTTATGTACCATGTATTTGGCGACTCAGAATGGCTGATGTATACCTATTTTGGGGGCGTCACAGTTGGTATCAAAGCTTAGGGATATGATCCCTGGCTGAGATGTGAGACTGGAACTAGGAGGGGAGAGATGGGAAATTCCTTCGCTAGTATGACCTACCTAAGTTTATTTGTTATTTAATTGGTAGGTCAAAATATAGGGATAATGTGTAACGTGACAATTAAACCTTATTTTGTGGCAGTGTTTGAAAATGACATTCGAAAATGTTGAGATAAGCAATGGAGTACATGAGACCGTTGAGTCACCAACGATCAATACCTAGGATAATGTGCATCAGGAAGACAATAATTCTTAGGTAAACAACAACACCGATCAGATGATGAACGATGGGATGTTCAGAGGCTTTATGCAATTCATGCAACATCAGGCGAAAGGACTCCTGTCCAAAATGCAGGTGGAAACACTGGAAACTCTCGGATGGTCACCGCTAAGCAGTTCAAGGAGCTGGGACCACCGGAGTTTTTGGAAAAGCCAGAACCACTCAAGGTAGAGACGTGGATAAAGCAGATTACTAAGATATTTGATGTCTTGGGATGTTCCGAGGAGCAAAAGGTTCCCTTCGCCACCTTCATGTTGCGAGGAGAGGTAGATTACTGGTGGGAATCAGTAAAACGTACTCAGTCGGCCGCACTGAAGATGTCTTGGGAGATGTTCTAAGAACTGTTCAACGACAAGTACTTTCCCGAAAGTATTCGTTACATGAAGGAGGTAGAGTTTATCAAGCTGGAGCAAAACAATATGACTGTGTCGTAGAACGATGCTAAGTTTGCCGAGTTATCCCGATTTGTGTCCCACTTGGTTGATAATAAGGAGAGAATGACGCGGATGTTTTTAAGAGGTTTGAAACCCAAAATACGTCAATACCTCATTTCTCACAAACTTTGTTTATATTCCGATGTTGTGAATAGGGTGGAGCGCGATAATGAGTCAACCCAACCAAAAGGTAATGACCAACAACACGATAATAATCGTACCGATGGCAATGACCATCGGAACAATGATAACCATCGTGGAGGAAATTATCATGCCAGAAATGGTAACCACTTCGGTGGTAATCATGGCACAGATAATAGAAGAAATGATTCAAGTGGAAAATTCAAGAAGAGAAGATTTAACGATGATGGGAAAACATCAGCTGCAGCACCAGTTGTAAGACCCTGAATTTTATGAAATAAAAGTATTCAATTTTTCTTATAATTACAATTAAGTAAATGGTTAAATTGATAAAAAGTTAAAGTTAAGGGTGATATATGAATTTTTTCAAAATACGCAAGTGGTTATAAAATATTCATTTTTGTCGGAAAATATTCGTTTGGTCGTGGAATATTCTTTTTATCGGAGAATATTCGTACGACGGCGCAGCCATTTGTGGACCCCATAACATAATAACTGTCAGATGAAAAAAACGACAAATTTGAGTTTTTATAAATAACGGCGTAGTTATTACCATTAACACTGTTGGAATAGCTGGTGGTTAAAATACAGTAATACGCGTAGTTGCACAGTAGCACACGATATTGCACAGTATTTTTTCAATTATTAATTCTTACGTAAGAAGGCACTACTCAATAATTGTTACTGTAACATTCCAGATTTTATAAATGTAAATTATAAATATTTATTGGATGTGTTTATTATTGAATAAATAATTGTTTAATTTGATTGAGTTGAGTTAGTTAATTATTTATTTATTAAATAATTAATGTGTTATATGGATTGAGTTATGTCATTAAGTAATTTATTTAATAAATTGTTATTAAATAAAGTGTGACAAATAATTATGTTATAAAGAGTTATTAAAATAAATTAAAGTAATTTAAGTTGGTTTTATCCAAACAATACTTAAGGTTATTAAGTGTTTAATTATAAATTAGTTAAGCCAAACAAAGCCTACGACTTTTGGATTTTGAAATTTAAATGATTAATAAAATAATAATATAATATATACGTTAGTTTTGTAACTGATATGTTATTAAATTAGACGTATTAAGGTTAGCGGTTTTATTTTACGCGTTATAGCTATCGGTTGTTTTCTTTTTACACATTCTAGATTTCTAGTTGCTGAGAAAAGAGAGAAGAACATTAAGAGAGAATTTTAGAGAAAGTTTAAGAGAGAAAAGGCTGTGTTTTTCAAATAAGTTCTGAGTTTGTCAAAGCTATTCTCAGTGATTATCAAGTGTTGTCGGAACAAATAAAGGTAGGTTGTATAAACCTTATCATATATGTTTACATTATATAATTTTTGAGAAATTTTATGTCTCTGTTTTTCTTAAAATAACCGTGTATAAGTTTTTACCAAATTTATCTATAAACCTTGTTTTAGAATTTATTTTGGTATTACATGTTTTGTTGTTATAATTATTATAACTAGCATGTGACGCCCCCAAAATAGGTATACAACACCCATTCTGAGTCGCCAAATATATGGTACAAAAAGCAAACTACAACTTTAATAATACAATTGTCGTACAAAATACGACAACACATACTGTGAGTTTAAATATAAATATTGTCTTCTAGACAATATCCACACTCAAATAAGTCCTCATTACAATTATTCAAACACTATTTTACAGAAATAGTGAGGACTGCTAAAACATCTTTCTAGAACCATCACTCCATACCCCGACTAGATCCTGCTATGTTCTCACCTCCTGAGAAGAAAAATAGAACAAAAAAGAAAATGGTGAGCTCAACTAGCCCAGTAAAGAATATTATGACTAAGATAATATACAACAAATTATCATTAGTATTCAACAGGAAAAAATCTGACAGAATATAATCGACAACAAGTTTTAGATCAACAACTGTAGCGGAAACAGCAAACCATTAGAAGAGTCAATGTGAGAATGAATTCTACTATCTCCTAAGATTTAAAAGTCCGTCATCAATATTTTATCCCTGTAACATCAATTAATAATCATCTTTAACCAAATATTCATCTTTGCACTACATGCCAAAGATATTCATTTGTATCACCAGTCGGTCATGTTCATCTCAACACCTGTTCATCTTTGCACTACAGGCCAAAGATATTCATCAGGTAATAATACATCTTTGCAATACATACCAAAGATATTCAGTAATATCATCATTTAGGACTGAGGATGATGAAAAATATCTTAAAAAAAACGAATCTAGTGAGACAGAAGGACAAATAGTAGGGATTCGTATAACAGTTTATCCAAGATCAATAATACTTCATAATAATTAATTATGAAGCAGAATTCAAAAATAAAGATCAAAACATGGATACAATCAAAGATAGTAACCATAATTGATATCTTGGACAAAAAGGGAAAATTTTATTTTTCAGTGAATAGTGCCGTATTCGTGAATAGTGCCGTATACGTGAATAGTGCCGTATACGTGAATAGTGCCGTATACGTGAATAGTAACTCAGACACAAAAAGTTCTAAATTTGATAAAAAAAACTCATATCAATATTTCAGCATAATGATATTGAAGAAAATAATATCATTTAAGAAGAAAATAATATCCTTTACCTCAAAATATCAGTATTTCTGGCCGAAATACCGGTATAAGGTTGAAAGAAACTTGCTCTGATGAATAGAAACTCTCAAAGTATCTAAATACTCACAAAATACACTCAAAAATCTAGAGAGAGAAAGAGAGAAAACTTATTTCTGGTGTGATTTTCAATTCTAACTTAGCCCTCTATTTATAGGAAAATGTTAGCACGCCGAAGCAGACTTAACCTGCAACCTGATGACTTTACCTGCTACTATTCAAGCCTACCACATTTGAATAAAAATCTCAGCACATTTCTTCACAAACCAAAAGTGGGGCCCACCAATTCTAGAATTTTCCACTAAAATAATAAACTCCGAAAATTCAACAATTTCTGAACCAGTCATCTCGTAAAATTTATAATAAATCATACGTTCATTTTTAACGGTTCAAAATTTGTGGACATATACTCAACTTATATATGTATAACATATCCAAAAATTACCACGATCCAACGGTCGGATTAAAAATTATAACCCCCGTAAAATATCTCAAAAACCCTGATTTTTAATACCTCCATTCCGACAAAAATACTGATAAAAATCTCAACATTAACTCCTTCATTTTTAACCACAAAAATATATAAATATTTCCTTATCATATGAATCAATAATTAATTATTCACAAATAATATTACAGAATCACATTTATGACAACCAGGCCATTCCCAGGAAAGAGGGGGATTTTCAATAAGAATTTCTCCTTACTGGCGCGCAATTAGATGACCAAACCTCTCCTTAGACAGAACTTTCTAGACATTGCCAATAATGTTATCTAATAATATTATTCAAATAATATGAATTATTGATCTGATAATGGGAAATACTGTGCAGTGACAATTATTGAAACAACAATAATATAAGATATCAATACAGCAATTATTGAATCAATAAAATAAAATATTGAACAGTAACTACTGTAACAATTATTGAGTAGTGCCTTCCTTCGTAAGAATCAATAATTGGTGCAATACCGTGTGCCACTGTATTTTACACCAGGTATTTCAACAGTATTAACGGTAACAACTACGTCGTTAATTATAAACAACTTATACTTGTCATTTTCTTCATCCAATCGCTTTTAGTTATGGGGCCCACACAAGGCTGCGCCGTCGTACGAATATTCCCCGACAGCAAGAATATTCCACGACCAAACGAATATTCACCGACCAAAAATGAATATTTTATAACCACTTGCTTATTTGAAATATTTGCGCATTTTACCCATAACTAACCACATTAATCAAATCAATCCTTTCTATTTCAAAATAATAAGTAAAGGAAATTTAATTTCATTTGTTAATAAGTTGGGGTCTTACAACCTCCCCTTATGAAATTTCGTCCTCGAAATTGACGTACGTACCTGGTATTTCGAAAAGGTGAGGATACCTCGCTTTCATTTTTGATTCCAACTCCCAGGTCATTTCTTCAATAGCATGGTTTCTTCATAAAACCTTAACTTGTGGAATAACTTTCGTGCGTAAAACATATTCTTTCCTATCCAAGATCTTAACAGGTACCTCCTCGTACGTTAAATCTTCGGCTATCTCGTCTGGTTCTAACTCAATTATGTGGTTCGGGTCTTTCACATATTTACGAAGCACAGATATGTGAAAAATATTATGAACACGAGACATGCTTGGAGGTAATGCGAGTCTATAGGCCACATTTCCTATTCGGTCAAGAATCTCAAATGGACCGACAAATCGTGGATTGAGCTTTCCTCTCTTCCCAAATCTTGTAACTCCTTTTCATGGTGCAACACGTAACAATACATGATCCCCAATATTGAATTGTACATCCTTTCGATGAAAATCCGCATAACTCTTTTGTCGATCCTGTGCCGTTTGTATACGTTGTCGAATTATTTGGATCTTCTCTGTAGTTATGCGTACCAATTCTGGTCCCAACAATGTTGCTTCACCCACCTCGTCCCAGCATACTGGAGAATGACACTTTCGTCCATATAAGGCTTCAAATGGAGCCATACCTATACTTGCCTGATAACTGTTGTTGTAGGAGAATTCTACCAATGGTAAGTACTTATCCCAACTTCCTTTGAAATCTAGAACACAGAGTCTTAATAGATCTTCAAGGGTTTGAATAGTCCTCTCTGATTGCCCGTCCGTTTGAGGATGGTATGCTGAACTAAATCATAAATCCGTGCCCATAGCTTTCTGCAAGCTAACCCAAAATCGTGAAGTGAATCTTGGGTCACGATCAGAAACAATGGATACTGGCATGCCATGCAATCTCACAATCTCATTCACGTACATACTAGCAAGACGTTCAAGGGAATAAGTCTCACGTATAGGCAAGAAATGGGCAGACTTGGTTAATCTATCAACAATAACCCAAATCGCATCTATGCCTTGAGAAACCTTGGGAAGACCTGTAACGAAATCCATGGTAATGTGTTTCCATTTCCATTTCGGGATCTCAAGTGGTTGTAATGGACCCTTTGGCACTTGATGCTCCGCCTTTACACGTTGACAAGTTAAACACCTCGAGATAAACTCCGCGATCTCTCTTTTCATATTGCTCCACCAAAATGTATGTCGAAGATCGTGATACATTTTGGTACTCCCAGGATGGATTGCAAACGGTGTGTTGTGTGCCTCCATCATTATTCTATGCTTCAAGTCAAAATCGTTAGGAACACAAAGTCTGAAGTTGACTCGAAGTATTCCTTCTTCATCGATTCTTACTTCTGGAATAACACCTTCTTGCACTTTCTTCTTCATATGCATCAACTCTATGTCCGTAGCTTGAGCGGCTTTAACTTTATCAATTAAAGTCGGTTCTACTCGTATATTTGATATTATCATGTGGGTACTTGGAGCCTTCATCTCTATCTCCATCCTTTGCAAATTATACAAAATGGGCCTTTGTGTTAACACCATTGCACTCGTACCCGCGTATGATCTTCTACTCAATGTGTTAGCTACTACGTTCGCTTTTTCATGATGATATTGGATGGTATGATCGTAATCTTTCAACAGCTCAAGCCAACATCGTTGCCGCATGTTGAGTTCCTTTTGGGTGAAGAAATATTTGAGGCTTTTATGATCCGTATAGATCTCCACTTTCTCCCCCATACAGGTAGTGTCTCCAAATCTTCAATGCGAAAACGACTGCTGCCAACTCCAAATCATGAGTAGGATAATTCCTCTCATATTCTTTGAGTTATCGCGAGGCATAGGCTATGACTTTCCCATGTTGCATGAGAACACATCCTAACCCTTTTCCTGAAGCATCGCTGTAGATAACAAATCCATCCGAACCAGATGGTATTATCAGAACAGGTGCCGAAATGAGTCTCCTCTTGAGTTCTTGAAAACTCTTCTCACAATCCTCGCTCCAACCGAATTTTGTATCCTTCCGAGTTAGCTGAGTTAACGGAGTAGCGATTCTAGAAAATCCTTCCACGAATCTCCGGTAATACCCAGCTAAGCCCAGAAAGCTACGTACTTCGGTCACTGACTTCGGTTGCTCCCAACTTTGTATGGCTTCAATCTTTGCCGGGTCGACAGATACTCCATGTTTTGACACCACGTGCCCAAGGAATGCTACATCCTCAAGCCAGAACTCGCATTTTTTTAATTTGGCATATAGCTTATTTTCACGAAACCTTTGCAGTACTAGCTTCAAATGGCGCTCATGATCTTCACGGCTTTTGGAATAGATGAGGATGTCATCAATAAAGACAACAACGAACTGATCTAAATATTCTTTGAATACACGGTTCATCATATCTATGAAAGCAACAGGAGCATTAGTCAATCCAAAAGACATGACTAAGAATTCATAATGCTCGTACCGAGTTCTGAAGGCAGTCTTTGGAATATCCTCAGTTTTAATCTTCAGCTGATGATATCCAGAACGAAGATCGATCTTTGAAAAGAATTGTGCTCCTTGCAACTGGTCAAACAGGTCATCAATGCGAGGTAACGGATACCTATTCTTGATGGTGACATGGTTCAATTTCCTATAGTCGATACAAAGTCGCATACTCACGTCTTTCTTCTTTACAAATAAA
Source organism: Panax notoginseng (assembly GCA_016801055.1). NCBI lineage: Eukaryota > Viridiplantae > Streptophyta > Magnoliopsida > Apiales > Araliaceae > Panax > Panax notoginseng. Next base: position 121,325,535 of record CM029022.1, read on the forward strand.
ACAGGAGCACCCCAAAGAGATGTACTAGGACGAATAAAACCGATGTCTAATAACTCCTGTAATTGGACTTTTTAACTCCTGAAGTTCAATAGGAGCCATTCGATATAGGGTTTTAGAAATGGGCTTTGTACCGGGTTCAAGGTTAATAAAGAATTCAACTTCACGTTCTGGGGGTAGACCAGGAAGTTCTTCAGGAAATACATCAGGAAATTCTCTAACAATAGAAATATTATTCAAATCTGACTTGTCTTTGTTCAAATCTATAACATGGGCTAAGAAAGCTTGACATCCATTTTTCAATAAACGAATAGCTTTGTGGCTTGGTATGACAGTGACTGATTTTAGTGGTTTAGTAATTTGAATTCGTATGACAGGTTGGTTAGGAATATGAAAACTAACAGCCTTACGAAAACAATCAATTTTAGCATGATGAGTGGTTAACCAATCAATTCCTAAAATCACATCAAAAGCAAGTATCTTTAAAGAGATAAGATCAATAGGTAATGTGATAGTGCCAACTTGGATCATACAAGAGTTATAAACTGTAGATGTAATGAAGGTTTCACCCAACGGAGTTTCAACAGATAAGTCAAAGTCCAATTTCTCTGGAGTCAAGTTTAAACGTTGAGCACAAGCAGGAGAGATAAAAAAATGGGTAGAATCGGTATCTAGTAAGGTATAAACTTCGTAAGAGTTCAAGTTTAGCTTACCCGTGATCACCTCGTTCGGGTTTCTCGCGTTTTGGCCAGTCACGACAAACGCTCTTCCAGTAACCGCTGATTTCGACTAATCCGGAACAACTTTTGGAGTCACCATCCCCGCTGAACTTGGTTTTGCTACAGAACACTCTCGAGCTATATGACCCTCCTTTCCACAGTTATAACATACCTTGGATTGTTGTGGGCAGTTTGGGCTGATATGTCCCTCTTTCTCACATTTGTAACATACGACCGGTGGTCGTTCTCCTCCCCTAGAAACAGTTGATGTTTGTGCTGACGTCTTCACGTTATCGTTGTTGTACCTTCTCTTCTTGAAATCTCCTCCCGACTCGCTCCTTCTATTATCACGACCATGATTACCACCAGAGTGGTTACCTCTTTTGTCCGAATGTTTTCCTCCCTGCTGGTTTTCATTGTTTCGATGACTGCCGCCACCGGTATGACCCTAGTTGTGGTCCCTCGGTTATACATACTCATTATCTCGCTCTAATAATTGAGCCATGTTTACAATATCTGAATATAAAGAAAATTTATGAGAGATAAGATATTGCCGAATCTAGGGTTTTAGACCTCTTAGAAACATCCTTGTCATTCGTTCCTCATTTTCGACCAAATGAGGTGCAAACCTGGATAACTTTACAAATTTCGCCTCGTACTGGGACACCGTCATGTTATTTTGTTCCAGTCTGATAAACTCCACCTCCTTCATATGACGAATACTTTCAGGAAAGTACTTGTCATTGAACAGTTTTTGAAATGTTTCCCAGGACATGTTGAGTGCGTCAGACTGGGTACGCTTCACAGACTCCCACCAGTAGTCTGCCTCACCGCGGAACATAAAGGTGGCGAATGGAACCTTCTGTTCCTCCATGCATCCCAAGACATCGAATATCTTGGTAATTTGCTTGACCCACGTTTTTGCCATGATCGGATCCGGCTTTCCCTTAAATTCTGGTGGTCCCAATTCTTTGAACTACTTGGCTGTGACAAACCGCGCGCTGTTATCATTTCCACCTGTATTCTGCACACGAGTCTCCCTGGGTGGTGATCAAAGGTGTCTCCACGGTCTGATTTACTCCATTATTAACGTTCTCAGCTGCCATTCTTAAATATTGCCATAAAATAAGGGTTAATAGTCATGTCATATATTATCCTTATACTCTGACCGACCAAATAAACACCAAATAAACTTAGTCAGGTCATACTAGCGAAGAAATTCCCCGTCTCTCCCCTCCTAGTTCTTGTCTCACATCTCAGGCAGGGATCATATCCCTAAGCTCTACGCCCCCAAAATAGGTATACAACACCCATTCTGAGTCGCCAAATACATGGTACAAAAAGCAAACTACAACTTTAATAATACAATTGTCGTGCAAAATACGACAACACATACTGTGAGTTTAAATACAAATATTGTCTTCTAGACAATATCCACACTCAAATAAGTCTTCATTACAATTATTCAAACACTATTTTACAAAAATAGTGAGGACTGCTAAAATATCTTTCTAGAACCATCACTCCATACCCCGACTAGATCCTGTTATGTTTTCACCTCCTGAGAAGAAAAATGGAACAAAAAGAAAAAGAGTGAGCTCAACTAGCCCAGTAAAGAATATTATGACTAAGATAATATACAACAAATTATCATTAGTATTCAATAGGGAAAAATCTGACAGAATATAATCGACAACAAGTTTTAGATCAACAACTGCAGCGGAAACAACAAACCATTAGAAGAGTCAAGTAGAGAATGAATTCTACTATCTTCTAATATTTAAAAGTCCATCATTAATATTTTATCCCTGTAACATCAATTAATAATCATCTTTAACCAAATATTCATCTTTGCACTACAGGCCAAAGATATTCATTTGTATCACCAATCGGTCATGTTCATCTCAACACCTGTTCATCTTTGCACTACAGGCCAAAGATATTCATCAGGTAATCATACATCTTTGCAATACAGGCCAAAGATATTCAGTAATATCATCATTTAGGACTGAGGATGATGAAAAATATCTTAAAGAAAACGAATCCAGTGAGACAGAAGGACAAATAGTAGGGATTCGTATAACAGTTTATCCAAGATCAATAATACTTTATAATAATCAATTGTGAAGCAGAATTCAAAAATAAAGATCAAAACATGGATACAATCAAAGATAGTAACCATAATAGATATCTTGGACAAAAAGGGAAAATTTTATTTTTCGGTGAATAGTGTCGTATTCGTGAATAGTGCCGTATACGTGAATAGTGCTGTATACGTGAATAGTAACTCCGACACAAAAATTTCCAAATTTTATAAAAAAAACTCATATTAATATTTTAGCATAATGATATTGAAGAAAATAATATCATTTAAGAAGAAAATAATATCCCTTACCTCAAAATATCAGTACTTCTGGCCAGAATACCGGTATAAGGCTGAAAGAAACTTGCTCTGATGAATAGAAACTCTCAAAGTATCTAAATACTCATAAAATACACTCAATAATCTAGAGAGAGAAAGAGAGAAAACTTGTTTCTGGTGTGATTTTCAATTCTAACTTAGCCCTCTATTTATAGGAAAATGTTAGCACGCCGAAGCAGACTTAACCTGCAACCTGATGGTTTTACCTGCTACTATTCAAGCCTACCACATTTGAATAAAAATCTCAGCACATTTCTTCACCAACCAAGAGTGGGACCCACCAATTCTAGAATTTTCCACTAAAATGATGAACTCCGAAAATTCAACAATTTCTGAATCAGTCATCTCGTAAAATTCATAATAAATCATGCGTTCATTTTTAACGGTTCAAAATTTGTGAACATATACTCAACTTATATATGTATAACATATCCAAAAATTACCACGATCCAACGGTCGGATTAAAAATTATAACCCCCGTAAAATATCTCAAAAACCTTGATTTTTAATACCTCCATTCCGACAAAAATACTGATAAAATTCTCAACATTAACTCCTTCATTTTTAACCACAAAAATATATAAATATTTCCTTATCATATGAATCAATAATTAATTATTCACAAATAATATTACAGAATCATATTTATGACAACCAGGCCGTTCCCAAGAAAGAGGGGACTTTCCAATAAGAATTTCTCCTTCCTGACGCGTAATTAGATGACCAAACCTCTCCTTAGACAGAACTTTCTAGACATTGCCAATAATGTTTTCTAATAATATTATTCAAATAATATGAATTATTGATCTGATAATGGGAAATATTGTGCAGTGACAATTATTGAAACAACAATAATATAAGATATCAATGCAGCAATTATTGAATCAATAAAATAAAATATTGAACAGTAACTACTGTAACAATTATTGAGTAGTGCCTTCCTCCGTAAGAATCAATAATTGGTGCAATACCGTGTGCTACTGTATTTTAACCACCAGGTATTTCAACAGTATTAACGGTAACAACTACGCCGTTAATTATAAACAACTTATACTTGTCGTTTTTTTCATCCAATCGCTTTCCATTATGGGGCCCACACAAGGATGCGCCGTCCTACGAATATTCTCCGATTGCAAGAATATTCCACGACCAAACGAATATTCACCGACCAAAAATGAATATTTTATAACCACTTGCTTATTTGAAATATTTGCGCATTTTACCCATAACTAACCACATTAATCAAATCAACCTTTTCTATTTCAAAATAATAAATAGAGGAAATTTAATTTTATTTATTAATAAGTTGGGGTCTTACAAAGCATGTATATATATATATATATATATATATATATATATATATATATATATATATATACATGCTTTGTAAGACCCCAACTTATTAATAAATAAAATTAAATTTCCTCTATTTATTATTTTGAAATAGTAAGGGTTGATTTGATTAATGTGGTTAGTTATGGGTAAAATGCGCAAATATTTTAAATAAGCAAGTGGTCCTAAAATATTCATTATTATCGGAGAATATTTGTTTGGTCGTGGAATATTCTTGTTGTCGGGGAATATTCGTACGACGGCGCAGCCTTGTGTGGGCCCCATAACGGAAAGCGATTGGATGAAGAAAAAGACAAAAATAAGTTGTTTATAAATAACGGCATAGTTGTTACCGTTAATACTGTTGGAATACCCGGTGGTTAAAACACGGTAATACGCGTAGAATACGGTATTGCACCAATTATTGATTCTTACGTAAGAAGGCACTACTCAATAATTGTTACAGTAATTATTGTTCAATATTGTATTTTATTGATTCAATAATTGCTACGTTGATATTTTATATTACTGTTGTTTCAATAATTGTCACTACGCAGTATTTTTTATTATCGGAGCAATAATTCATATTATCTGAATAATATTATTAGATAACATTATTGGCAATGTCTAGAAAGTTCTGTCTAAGGAGAAGTTTGGTCATCTAATTGCGCGCCAGTAAGGAGAGATCCTTATTGGAAAGTCCCCTCTTTCCTAGGAACGGCCTGGTTGCTAGTACTGTGATTCTGTAATATTATTTGTGTATAATTAATTATTGATTTATATGACGAGAAAAATAGTGATTTTATGTGGATATAGATAGAGAAAAATTTTAATGTGACAATTGTTGAAAATTAATATTTTATCTTTTTCTGATAAAATAATTCATTTAAATATATTATTTTAATAATATATTGATGGTGGTATTTTTACAATGAATGTGAGATATATGAGTATATGAGGAGGAAGAGTATTTTTATGGCATTAAATGATTAACACATGTTTTGTGTGTTGGTGGACATAATTCTTGACCGAAAATTTATTATTGACTATAAAATCGCCCGTTTGTGAATTTCGGTCAATTTCTGTTTAGAATTTGGAAAAACTTTCTTCTGCAAAGTTGTAGAGAATTGAATTTCCTATAAAAATGCGCGAGATTCGAATTTTCTGATAAAAGGGCTATTTATTATGAATTATTGAAGTTCTGAAGTTCCGAAATAATTGATTTTTGGAAGTTTTATTTATTATTTTGAAGAAAAACATTTTTTGGCATTTAAGTGGGCTAACATGTGATATAAATGGGCTGAGATCAGATGTCTAGAGGTGGGCTAAGGAAAATTTGATAAATATATTATTATTATATTAAATTTTCTGCTTTGGTGTTCTAAGCATTTTCCTATAAATAGGGTGCTTAGGTTAGAATTGAAAATCACACCAGAAACACAAGTTTCTCTCTATTTCTCTCTCTATAACGAGCGTATTCTTGTAAGTATTTGATACTTTGAGTGTTGCTTTACGGTGCAAGTTTCCTTCAGCACTATATCTAGTATTCTAGTCAGAAGTACCGTCTTTCCGAGGTAAGGGATATTATTTCTTCTTAAATGATATTATTTTCTTCAATATCATTATGCCGAAGTATTGATCTGAATTTTTATCAAAAATTCACGAGTTACTATTCACCGAAAAATGAAACTTCCTACTTTTCGTCCAAATATCTATTCTGGATACTAGCTTTGATTGTATCCATGTTTTGATCATTCTTGAATTTTACTTCACTATGATAAGGTATTTTTGGACATGGATAAATCGAAATACGAATCCTTAATATTTGTTATTTTGCTTCACTGGATTTATTTTTTTTAAAAATATTTTTCATCATCCTCAGTCTTAAATGATGATATAACTGAATATCTTTGGCCTGTAGTGCAAAGATGAATAATTTCTGATGAATATCTTTGGCCCGTAGTGCAAAGATGAACAAGTGTTGAGGTGAACATGACCAACTGATGGATATCTTTGGCCTGTAGTGCAAAGATGACTATTTGATTCAAGATATTTATTGATTGATGTTACAGGGATAAAATGTTGATGATGGGCTTTTAAATTCATAGATAATCGTAGATTTCATTCTCTACATAACTTCTCTATGAATTATTATTTTTCGCTGCGAATAATGAATTAAAACTTGTTGTCTATTGTATTCTATTAAATTTTTCCCTGTTGAAGACTAACGATAATTTGTTGTATATTATCTTAGTCATAATATTCTTTACTGGGCTAGTTGAGCTCACCCTTTTCCTTGTTGTTCCATTTTCTTCTCAGGAGGCGAGAATGTAGCAGGTACTAGTCGGGGTATGGAATGAAGGTTCTAGGAAGTTGTTTTAGTAGTCCTCACCATTTTTTTTGTAAAATATTGTTCCAATAATTGTAATGAGGACTTATTTGAGTGTGGATATTGTCTATATGACAATATTTGTATTTACACTCACAATTTTTATGTTGTATTAATAAAGTTGTAGTTGTTTCTGTACCATGTATTTGACGACTCAAAATGGGTTGGATTGAATGGACCTATTTTGGGGGCGTTACAGTTGGTATCAGAGCTTAGGGATATGATCTCTGGCGGAGATCGGGGAATAGAACTAGGAGGGGAGAGATGAGTAAATCCTTCGCTAGTGTGTCCTACCTAAGCTTATTTGTTGGTCAGTCATAATATAGGGATATTATGTGATTTGTTAATTTGTTAAATTAACCCTTGTTTTATGGAAGTATTTGAGAATGTCGACTGAGAATGTTAACAGTGGAGTAAATGAAACCGTGGAGACACCTGTACTCACTAACGAGGAGAACGTGCAACAGGCTGGCAATGTTCCTTCTGTGAACAACACCACTGAGCAGACGATGAACGATGAGATGTTTAGAAGCTTTTTGCGATTCATGCAAAACCAGACGAAGGAGATTCCTGTTCAAAATATAGGAAGAAACAATGGCAACGCACAGCTGGTCACAGCCAAGCAGTTCAAAGAGTTGGGACCACCAGAATTCTGGGGAAAGCCAGATCCAATTAAGGCGGAGATATGGGTCAAGCAAATTACCAAGATATTTGATGTCTTGGGATGCACGGAGGAACAGAAGGTTCCATTCGCCACCTTTATGTTCCGTGGCGAGACAGACTACTGGTGAGAATCTGTGAAGCGTACCCATCCAGCTGCACTCAGCATGTCTTGGGAGACATTTCAGAAACTATTCAATGACAAGTACTTTCCTAAAAGTATTCGTCATATGAAGGAGGTAGAGTTTATTAGACTGGAGCAGAATAACATGACAGTGTCCCAGTACGAGGCGAAGTTTGTAGAGTTGTCCAGGTTTGCACCTCATTTGGTGGAGAATGAGGAACGTATGACACGGATGTTTCTGAGAGGTTTGAAACCCGGCATACGTCAATATCTCATTTCTCATAAATTTTCTCTCTATTCAGATGTTGTCAACAGGGCTCAATTGTTGGAGTGAGATAACGAGTACGGTCAACCGAGGGACCACAACCAGGATCATATCGGTGACAACAGTCATCAGAACAATGATAACCAACGGAGAAAGAAAAGTACAAACAAGAACGGCAACCACTCTGGTGGTAATCGTGGCTATGAAAATAGAAGAAGCAAGTCGGGAGGAGATTTTAAAAAGAGGAGATTCAACAATGATAATACGAAGACGTCAGCACCAGCAGCAACTGGTTCCAAGGGAGGAAAACGACCACCGGTCATATGCTATAAATGTGGAAAAGAGGGACATATCAGCCCAAACTGTCCACAACAGTTCAAGGTATGCTATAATTGTGGAAAGGAAGGACATATCGCTCGAGATTGTACGATAGCGAAACCAAGTTCAGCGGGGACGGTGACTCAAAAGGCTGCCCCAGAAAAGTCAAAGTCAACGGTTCCTGGAAGAGCGTTTGTCGTGACTGGTCAACATGCGAGGAACCCAAACGAGGTGATCACGGGTAAGCTAATCATAAATTCATGTGAAGTTTATACCTTACTAGATACCGGTGCTACCCATTCATTTATTTCTCCTGCTTGTGCTCAACGTTTAAACTTGACTCCGGAGAAATTAGACTTTGATTTATCTGTGGAGACTCCGTTAGGGGAAACTTTCATCACATCCACTATTTATAAATCTTGTTTGATCCAAGTTGGCACCATCACCTTACCTGTTGACCTTATCTCTTTAAAGATACTTGCATTTGACGTGATTTTAGGAATTAATTGGTTAACTACTCATCATGCCAAAATTGATTGTTTTCGTAAGGTGGTTAGTTTTCATATTCCTAATCAACCTGTTGTTCGAATTCAAGCAACAAAGCCATTAAAATCAATCACTGTCATATCAAGTCATAAAGCCATTCGTTTATTGAAAAATGGATGTCAAGCTTTCCTAGCCCATGTTATGGATTTGAATAAAGACACGTCAAATTTGAATAATATTCCTGTTGTTAGTAACTTTCCTGACGTATTTCCTGAAGAACTTCCTGGTCTACCCCCAGAACGTGAAGTTGAATTCTTTATTGATCTTGAACCTGGTACAAAGCCCATTTCTAAAACCCCATATCGAATGGCTCCTATTGAACTTCAGGAGTTAAAAGTCCAACTACAAGAGTTGTTGGACATCGGCTTCATTCGTCCTAGTACATCTCCTTGGGGTGCTCCTGTTTTATTTGTAAAGAAGAAAGACGGGAGTATGCGACTTTGTATCGATTACCGAGAATTAAACCATGTCACCATCAAGAATAGGTATCCGCTACCTCGTATTGATGACCTGTTTGACCAGTTACATGGAGCACAATTCTTTTCAAAAATCGATCTTCGTTCTGGATATCATCAGCTGAAGGTTAAAACTGAGGATATTTCGAAGACTGCCTTTAGAACTCGGTACGGGCATTATGAATTCTTAGTCATGTCTTTTGGATTGACTAATGCTCTTGCGGCTTTCATGGATATGATGAACCGAGTATTCAAGAATTATTTGGATCAGTTCGTTGTTGTCTTTATTGATGACATCCTCATATATTCTAAAAGCCGTGAAGATCATGAGCACCATTTGAAGCTGGTACTCCAAAGGCTGCGTGAAAACAAGTTATATGCTAAGTTGAAGAAATGCGAGTACTGGCTTGAGGAAGTAGCATTCCTTGGGCACGTGGTGTCAAAACATGGAGTATCTGTGGACCCGGCGAAGATTGAAGCAATACAAAGCTGGGAGCAACCGAAGACGGTGACTGATGTACGTAGCTTTCTGGGCTTAGCTGGTTATTATCGGAGATTCGTAGAAGGGTTTTCTCGAATCGCTACCCCGTTAACTCAGCTGACTCGGAAGGATATCAAATTCGTATAGAGCGAAGAATGCGAGAAGAGTTTCCAGGAGCTTAAGAGGAGACTCATTTCGGCACCTGTTCTGATAATACCATCTGGTTCGGATGGATTTGTTATCTACAGCGATGCTTCAGGTAAAGGGTTAGGATGTGTTCTCATGCAACGTGGGAAAGTCATAGCCTATGCCTAGCGACAACTTAAAGAATATGAGAGGAATTATCCTACTCATGATCTAGAGTTGGCAGCAGTCATTTTCGCGCTAAAGATCTGGAGGCACTATCTATATGGGGAGAAGGTGGAGATATATTCAGACCATAAAAGCCTCAAATATTTCTTCACTCAGAAAGAACTCAACATGCGGCAACGACGTTGGCTCGATCTGTTAAAAGATTACGACCACACTATTCAATACCATCCTGGAAAAGCAAACGTGGTAGCTGACGCGTTGAGTAGAAGATCATATGCAGGAACGAGTGCGATGATGTCAAGTATACGCGTAGAACCAACTTTAATCGATAAAGTTAAAGTTGCTCAAGCTACAGACCCGGAGCTGATGCGTATGAAGAAGAAAGTGCAAGAAGGTGCTATTCCAGAAGCAAGAATCGATGAAGAAGGAATACTTCGAGTCCACTCCAGACTTTGTGTTCCTAACGATTCTGATTTAAAGTACAAGATCATGATGGAGGCACACAATACACCATTTGCAATCCATCCTGGAAGTACTAAAATGTATCGTGATCTTCGACATACATTTTGGTGGAACAATATGAAGAGAGAGATTGCAAAGTTTATCTCGAGGTGTTTAACTTGTCAACGTGTAAAGGCGGAGCATCAAGTACCAAAGGGTCCATTGCAACCACTTGAGATTCCGAAATAGAAGTGGGAACACATTACCATGGATTTTGTTACGGGTCTTCCCACGGTTTCTCAAGGTATAAATGCTATTTGGGTTATAGTTGATAGATTAACCAAGTCTGCTCATTTCTTGCCGATACGGGAGACTTATTCCCTTGAACGTCTTGCTAGTATGTACGTGAATGAGATTGTAAGGTTGCATGGCATGCCAGTATCCATAATTTCGGATCGTGACCCAAGATTCACTTCAAGATTTTGGGTTAGCTTGCAAAAAGCTATGGGCACGGATTTACGGTTCAGTTCGGCATACCATCCTCAAATGGACGGGCAATCAGAGAGGACTATTCAAACTCTTGAAGATTTATTAAGACTTTGTGTCCAAGATTTCAAAGGAAGTTGGGATAAGTACCTACCATTGGTGGAATTCTCCTACAACAACAGTTATCAGGCAAGTATAGGTGTGGCTCCCTTTGAAGCATTGTATGGACGAAAGTGTCGCTCTCCAGTATGTTGGGATGAGGTGGGAGAAGCAACGTTGTTGGGACCAGAGTTGGTACGAATGACTACAGAGAAGATCCAAACGATTCGATAACGTATACAAACGGCACAGGATCGACAAAAGAGTTATGTGGATCTTCATCGAAAGGACGTGGAATTTGACATTGGGGATCATGTATTATTACGTGTAGCTCCATGGAAAGGAGTTACAAGATTTGGGAAGAGAGGAAAGCTCAATCCACGATTTATTGGTCCATTTCAGATTCTTGATCGAGTAGGAAATGTGGCCTATAGACTTGCGTTACCTCCAAATATGTCTCGTGTTCATAATGTTTTTCATATATCTGTGCTTCGTAAATATGTGAAAGACCCGAACCATGTTATTGAGTTAGAACCGGACGAGATAGCTGAAGACTTAACGTACGAGGAGGTACCTGTCAAGATCATGGATAAGAAGGAGCATGTCCTACGCACGAAGGTCATACCACAAGTTAAAGTTTTGTGGAGAAACCATGCTATTGAGGAAATGACCTGGGAGTTGGAAACGGAAATGAAAGCGAGGTATCCTCATCTTTTCGAAACACCAGGTACGTATGTCAATTTCGAGGACGAAATTTCATAAGGAGGGGAGGTTGTAAGACCCCAAATTATTAATAAATGAAATTTAATTCCTCTATTTATTATTTTGAAATAGTAAGGGTTGATTTGATTAATGTGATTAGTTATGGGTAAAATGCGCAAATATTTTAAATAAGCAAGTGGTCCTAAAATAGTCATTATTATCGGGGAATATTTGTTTGGTCGTGGAATATTCTTGTTGTCGGGAAATATTCGTACGACGGCGCAGCCTTGTGTGGGCCCCATAACGGAAAGCGATTGGATGAAGAAAATGACAAAAATAAGTTGTTTATAAATAACGGCATAGTTGTTACCGTTAATACTGTTGGAATACCCGGTGGTTAAAACACGGTAATACGCGTAGAATACGGTATTGCACCAATTATTGATTCTTACGTAAGAAGGCACTACTCAATAATTGTTACAGTAATTACTGTTCAATATTGTATTTTATTGATTCAATAATTGCTGCGTTGATATTTTATATTACTGTTGTTTCAATAATTGTCACTACGCAGTATTTTTATTATCGGAGCAATAATTCATATTATCTGAATAATATTATTAGATAACATTATTGGCAATGTCTAGAAAGTTCTGTCTAAGGAGAGGTTTGGTCATCTAATTGCGCGCCAGTAAGGAGAGATCCTTATTGGAAAGTCCCCTCTTTCCTGGGAACGGCCTGGTTGCTAGTACTGTGATTCTGTAATATTATTTGTGTATAATTAATTATTGATTTATATGACGAGAAAAATAGTGATTTTATGTGGATATAGATAGAGAAAAATTTTAATGTGACAATTGTTGAAAATTAATATTTTATCTTTTTCTGATAAAATAATTCATTTAAATATATTATTTTAATAATATATTGATGGTGGTATTTTTACAATGAATGTGAGATATATGAGTATATGAGGAGGAAGAGTATTTTTATGGCATTAAATGATTAACACATGTTTTGTGTGTTGGTGGACATAATTCTTGACCGAAAATTTATTATTGACTATAAAATCGCCCGTTTGTGAATTTCGGTCAATTTCTGTTTAGAATTTGGAAAAACTTTCTTCTGCAAAGTTGTAGAGAATTGAATTTCCTATAAAAATACGCGAGATTCGAATTTTCTGATAAAAGGGCTATTTATTATGAATTATTGAAGTTCTGAAGTTCCGAAATAATTGATTTTTGGAAGTTTTATTTATTATTTTGAAGAAAAACATTTTTTGGCATTTAAGTGGGCTAACATGTGATATAAATGGGCTGAGATCAGATGTCTAGAGGTGGGCTAAGGAAAATTTGATAAATATATTATTATTATATTAAATTTTCTGCTTTGGTGTTCTAAGCATTTTCCTATAAATAGGGTGCTTAGGTTAGAATTGAAAATCACACCAGAAACACAAGTTTCTCTCTATTTCTCTCTCTATAACGAGCGTATTCTTGTAAGTATTTGATACTTTGAGTGTTGCTTTACGGTGCAAGTTTCCTTCAGCACTATATCTAGTATTCCAGTCAGAAGTACCGTCTTTCCGAGGTAAGGGATATTATTTCTTCTTAAATGATATTATTTTCTTCAATATCATTATGCCGAAGTATTGATCTGAATTTTTATCAAATTTGGAACTTTTCATGTCGGGGTTACTATTCATGAGTTACTATTCACGAGTTACTATTCACCGAAAAATGAAACTTCCTACTTTTCGTCCAAATATCTATTCTGGATACTAGCTTTGATTGTATCCATGTTTTGATCATTCTTGAATTTTACTTCACTATGGTAAGGTATTTTTGGACATGGATAAATCGAAATACGAATCCTTAATATTTGTTATTTTGCTTCACTGGATTCGTTTTTTTTAAAATATTTTTCATCATCCTCAGTCTTAAATGATGATATAACTGAATATCTTTGGCCTGTAGTGCAAAGATGAATAATTTCTGATGAATATCTTTGGCCCGTAGTGCAAAGATGAACAGGTGTTGAGGTGAACATGACCAACTAATGGATATCTTTGGCCTGTAGTGCAAAGATGACTATTTGATTCAAGATATTTATTGATTGATGTTACAGGGATAAAATGTTGATGATGAGCTTTTAAATTCATAGATAATCGTAGATTTCATTCTCTACGTAACTTCTCTATGAATTATTATTTTCCGCTGCGAATAATGAATTAAAACTTGTTGTCTATTGTATTCTATTAAATTTTTTCCTGTTGAAGACTAACGATAATTTGTTGTATATTATCTTAGTCATAATATTCTTTACTGGGCTAGTTGAGCTCACCCTTTTCCTTGTTGTTCCATTTTCTTCTCAGGAGGCGAGAATGTAGCAGGTACTAGTCGGGGTATGGAATGAAGGTTCTAGGAAGTTGTTTTAGTAGTCCTCACCATTTTTTTTGTAAAATATTGTTTCAATAATTGTAATGAGGACTTATTTGAGTGTGGATATTGTCTATATGACAATATTTGTATTTACACTCACAATTTTTATGTTGTATTAATAAAGTTGTAGTTGTTTCTGTACCATGTATTTGACGACTCAAAATGGGTTGGATGGAATGGACCTATTTTTGGGGCGTTACAGTATATATATATATATATATATATATATATATATATATATATATATATATATATATATATATGAGTGGTATTTTAATCACGTGTTTAAGAAAAAGAAATAGTTTTACTGTGAACATAAACATGTATGAATGTATGTTTTTCATAGTATCAAAATTTATACTTGTATTGTATGATAATCATGAAATTTAACTGTGATTATATGAATTGAGTAAGAATTAAATAGAATATAGTTATAATAAATCAAATTGTTTTCTAACTATGATTACAGTGCTTACTATATCAACAATGGAGTTTTAATTTTTAAAGGTTTGGTTTTAAAGGAAAACAGTGTTTTCAAATAATTAGTTCTCTGATATTGTTGTTTAGTTGTGTAAAATTCGTACACAAATGCTTCATAACTTTTATGTGTAATTTTCATGAAGTTATACATGTTATTAGATGTCATTGGCTGTTAAAAAAAATTAGACAGTAGCTTTGCTCTGTTTTTCTGGTTTGGTTCTGTGAGTTTCGACACCCCAGCGTCAAAATTCATGCCTCAGCGCCAAATTTCGCTCCCCCAGCGCCAAAATAGGCCAGAAGTTCACACCCCAGCGCTGGAATTCGCGCCCTGGCACCACTGTTTCGCGCCCCAGCGCTGGAAAAATGGTCTGGGTCGGACAGTTTTGACCTCCTGTAGTAAAACGGCCATAACTTTCTCATACGAACTCCGATTGAGTTGATTCAAGATGATCCAGAACGAGGACGAATAGACCTACAACTTTCATGTTTTTAAGTTATTTAATTTGAGGTCTGTAACAGTAGTCAAAATGGTAATATTTAGGACTGTTGTGTATTTAGAGCCAATCGGAGGGCGTCGGAATGCACGAATGCAAGTGCAACCCTTTGTGTATTAGTATAACTTAATGATAACATGTTGGACATGTAATAGGATGTTGTATTAAGTTGTTAATGTGCATGTGGTGCAATGACATGATCACTTAAGTAGTTGTAATAAAGCTAAAAAGTAATGTTCATGAAAAGATGTGATGTTGTTTAAACTTAAACTTAGTTAGTAGCTATACTAAGAGTAATAAAGTAACTCATAAGGTAATGTTAGTGTAACTAATGTGTATTGTCAATACATGTGGTATGTGTAGGACTTGGGGTGAATGTGAATAGTAATTGTTTAACCTACGCACGAGGCAAGTTCTCTAACTCTACTTTTATAATTGTGCAAGTATCTAGCTATCTTTAAGCAAGTTTTCTAATCTATTATCTTGTTAATTCAAGTACTGTTTTCAATTCGATTATAATATAATAATGTAAGTTATTCTAGAGCAAGTTATTCTTGTATTTAACTTGTTGTTTAGCATGCACAACTATATATATACTAATGTCAAACATTTCTATCGGTCAAGTTACTATGCATGCTTAGTATTCAATTCTAATTAACCTTGGCTTAGTATTGTTCAAGCAAGGTATGCTATAGTTATTCAAATGGTATGCTATTATATTATTCCTAAAGCATGACTTTAGTTTACTATGATTGATTCAATCACGATTATTCTATAGTATAGTGTTATTGATTTTATTCAACTACTCCTTAGTTGATGTTCGTTGAATTTCAAATTTCCTTGAAAGCTTATCCAAACTAAACTTACTTTGGTGTGGACTTGTATTCTAAATACTGAGATGAATAACCCTTTTAATAGAGGTTTACGCTTAGCGTTGAAATGGTTGTGCACAATACATTGTACGAAGGGTTGATCCCCCTAAGTACGTGGAGTCCTTATAGTCTTATGACTGTTAAAGTTAAAGTTGAAAGATTACTTATAATTGTGGACATGATTCGTGGTCATTAGACCCTCAGTGAATGTTATAATTTTCAGAAAGTTAATAGAATATATTGTTCAGTTCTATTGAGCCTAATATTGGCAATTGATGTGAAAGTTTAAAGAGTTACTTATTGTTATTTCAAGTGGGTCTTGTTTGCTCACTCTTGCCTGTAAAAATTTTTACAGCTAAAGTTGAAACGGGTGACGTACCTAGCACCAGTAAGGGAAAAGGAAAGATGAATAAATACTGAAGACTTATAATTATTTTGATAGTTTACTTTCAGAATTTGATTTAAAGATTGTAATGAAGTTATTTAATTTTCAGCATTTGAATGATTGTTGTTAAATGTTAGATAACCTGGGAGATTTTTTATTTAAGTTTAATCATGTATGGGTAGGTTTTCTTTTATTATTCAATTCTATTATGATTGGGTAGTTAGAAATGAATGTTTTGATTACGTGAACACCAAATCTTGAGGTAATGAAGTACCAGAATTTGGGGGTGTCACAGTTACAGTAATTTATAATTGCTGCGTTAATATTTTATATTATTGTTGCTCAATAATTGTCACTGCACAGTATTTTCCATTATCAGATCAATAATTCATATTATTTGAATAATATTATTAGATAGCATTATTGATAATGTCTAGAAAATTCTATCAAGGAGAGGTTTGGTCACCTAATTGCGGCCAGTAAGGAGAAATTCTTATTGGAAAGCCCCCTCTTTCCTGGGAACGGCCTGATTGTCATAATTGTGATTCTATAATATTATTTGTGAATAATTAATTATTGATTCATATGATAAGGAAATATTTATTTTATGTGGATATAAATGATGGATAGATTTATTTTTATGTGGATAAAAATGAAAGAATTAATGCTGAGGTGTTTTATCAGTATTTTGTCGGTATGGAAGTATTAAAAATCATCCGTTTGTGGATTTCGGGTATTTTTTTATTGGAATTTGAAAAAACTTTCTTCTACAAAGTTGTAGAGAATTAAATTTCTTATGAAAACACGTGAGTTTCGAATTTTTCTGATAAAGGACTATTTATTATGAATTACTAAAGTTTCGAAAAATAAAATAATTTTTATTAAATTATGGGTGGGACCCACTTGTGTTGAATACACATGGGCTGCTGGAAATTTGTTCAATGGTGGCTGGTCTAAATTCCAACTTAGCATATGCGTAGAATTTTGAATAAGAAATAATATATTTTATTATTTTAGTCTCATTTGGCGTTCTAGCATTTTTCTATAAATAAGTGCTTATGTTAGAATTGAAAATCACACCAGAAACAAGTTTTATTTCTCTCTAGATTATCAAGCATATTTTTGTGAGTATTTAGAGTGAAAGTTTCCTTCGACTTTTCATCCGATATTCTAGTCAGAAGTACTGCTCTTTTGAGGTAAGGGATTTTAAGGGTTATTATGTTTTTCAGTTCGTACTTCTTCCGACATTCAGAAAATTTTAAAAAAATTTGAAATGATATTCTAATGAGTTTTATTGACTGTGTCCAAAAATGGTGATTTTTAGAGGTATAGATTAAGAGTTATGAATTTTATGAGAAAAAACTATTGTAAAAGTAACCGATTATAACTCCTTATGGTTAACTCCAAAATTAATAAAATTTTTATTGGAAGTATATCTATTTAATATCAGTGTACTCTGTAAATTTCGTAATTTTTGGATAAAAATACAATTTATGATAAATGTCTAAATATTCGGTGGTTTTGGCCATATGAAAAATAGTAAATGAGTTTTAAAAATTCTGAGAAATATATATGTTCAATATGAGACTATATTATGCTAAATCTCAGAAAAGAAATATTTTTGGAACTGATTTGGTATTTTTCATTAAAATAGACTAGTTATGAGTAAATGAATTAAATATGTTATGTGAAGTAAGAAAATTGGAAAATAGGATTTTATGACTTGAGAATCCTATATGAGTTATATGCAGATTTTTTATAAGGGTTTTGGTTATTGGTAATGAAATCTTATGAGTTTGATATTTTAGGATGATTAAATACATTATTTAGTAAAGTGTAAACAATTAAAATATATTATTTATAAGTTTAAGAAATGTTATTTCAATATCATTATACCGAAATATTGGTATGAATTTTATTATAAAATCCATACCAATATTCATGGGTTACTATTCACGAGTTACTATTCATGACAAAATTAGTTTCTTTTTCTAACCAAATTATAGTTGATTTATGAATATTACTCTTGAGATTAATTCTAGATATTTTGATTATATTGATTTTACTATTATATATAACATTTTTATAACCCTAATATGATATTTCTCCTTGACTTAAGTGTAAAGATGGGTAGATTTTTGGTATGATCATGACTATGGGTTCTCTTTGGCCAGTAGTGCAAAGTTGAATTGTTGACTGTTATGATCATGACCATTGAATTTATAATTGAATATCTTTAGCTTAAGTGCAAAGGTGAATTGATCAACATGGTTATAATTATTGTTTATATAAATTCTAAAATGATTATATATTTTTTTGAGATATTAATATATTTGGCCTGTAGTGCAAATATGAACTGTTGTTGAATATTTTTGGCCTGTAGTGCAAAGATGAACTGGTGATAAATATCTTTGGCCCATAGTGCAAAGATGAACTGTTATTGAATATCTTTGGCCAATAGTGCAAAGATAAATTGTTGATGAATATCTTTGGCCTGTAGTGCAAAGATGACATGTTGTTGAATATCTTTGGCCACTAGTGTAAAGATGAACATGTGTTGAGATGAACATGACCAACTGGTGATACAAATGAATATCTTTGGCCGTAGGACAAAGATGAAGTTATTTGTATGACTATGAACAGGAAATGTGATTTGGTGTAACCATGATCTTTGATGTTTCAAGTAAAGATAGGTGATGAAAATTATCTTCGTCCTGGATGAGAAGAGGAATTTAGAACTACAATTATGATTATGAGTTATTCATATGATTGTGGACCATAATTATTGATTGATGTTACAGGGATAAAACATTGTTGGTGGATTTTTATCATGGAGAAGATAATAGACTTGTAGTCTATTTGACTCTTCTAATGGATTGCTCGTTCCGCTACAACTATGGTTGAAATTTTTATCATCTACCATATGTTCTAAATCTCTGATTTAATTCTGTTGAAGGCTATTGATAATTTTTTTTATCTTTAGTCATGATATTTTTTATTGTGCTAGTTGTGCTCACCCTTCTGTTTCACAATTCCTTTCAGGTAATAAGAGTGTAACTGGGTCGAGCGGGAGTAACAGGGGAATAGAACAGTGGTCATCATTTAGTAGTTATATTTGGTGAATCAAATAGGGTGAGGCGAACCCAACGTTGTAAGGGTATTTTGTCACTATCATACAAGATGTCTAATGACATACAACCTCGTGTCATCATAAGACATGGTTGTGCACATCCACTTGCTGAGTATATCTACGAGCACTACCTATATAATCTTGGTGTTTATTTGAAGTATAATTCTCAATTAGAGACAGTGGAGATAATGATATGTCAAGAAAAGACCTACCATTGGAAAGAATATGATAGTAATCTTCTCATTTTTCTTTGGGGTCTATTGGGTCAACTAAGGATAATCATGTGGACATATGATATCTATAATAACCTAGACGCATGGCCTCCTATGTACGAAAGTTTTCTTGAGCACTTCCGACAGATTTTAATTTTTAAAACAATTTTTGACTATACCTTTATGTAAGATGCCATGGTGACGTGCAACCCAAGTTGGTGTCAAGAGTCACAATTGATATATATATTTGTATCAGAACTCACAACACATGAGTTGTTGTATTTTGCACGACAATTGTTGTAATAAAGTTGTAGTTATTTTCTGTACCATGTAATTGGCGACTCAGAATGGGTTGGATGGAATGGACCTGTTTTGGGGTTGTCACAGTTGGTATCAGAGCTATAAGTAAAGAGCCCCGAGCCTCTCGCTGGTGACTTCCTGTTGATGGGGGATGCACCGAAGCCAGACTCTCCGTAGGGGACGCCGTTCTGCGATGGCAAACTGATAGGTACCAATGTGAGGTGCTGTCCACTAATGGGACATTTGTCACAGTTGGTATCAGAGCTTAGGGATATGGTCTCTGGTGGAGATCGGGGAATATAACTAGGAGGGGAGAGATGAGTAAATCCTTCGCTAATGTGTCCTACCTAAGCTTATTTGTTGGTCAGTCATAATATCGGGATATTATGTGATATGTTAATTTGTTTAATTACCTTATTTTATGGCAGTATTTGAGAATGGCTGCTGAGAATGTTAACAATAGAGTGAATGAGACCGTGGGGATACCTCTAATCACCAACCAGGATAATGTGAGGCCAGGCAAAGAAGGAATTAGAGAAATCCATGTGGTGAGTGAAGAATTGATAGTTGCACCCGAGATTGTCACAGAGGTAACAGCTGAGAGTGAGGAAGAAGAGGAAGAAGAGGTACCTGAGGAGAATTTATTAGAGGTATTATATGATCAAAATGTAGAATTTTAAAATCGTATTCATGAGTTAGAAGAGCAGGCTGAAGAACGACAAGCGGTTGTGGAGCAAAAGGATGCAACAATTCAAGCTTGTGTTACCCGATATGTGATGCTTGAACAGAAGCATTCTTTGGCAGAGTATAAGATGATAAAGATGGAATCTGAGCTGAAAGAAGAAAAAACTAAACGAGTGAGAATAAGTGATGCATGGCCAAAAGCTGCACGACACTTGGATATTGTGGAAAGAGATGTCCGATCTAAGAAGGCTAAAATAGATGATATGAATTTCTCTTTTTGGAAAGCAATTGGGAGAACCCAACATTGAGTTTTGAATTACACTGTACAGAGCAGTCAACCTGAATTCGATATGGATCGAAGATTGATGATTCAGATCATGAATCAGGAGTACGACGAGGCAGTTGAAGGAGGAATATGCCCTATAGAAAAGTATATTCCAACTGTAGTAATGACGCCAAATGCTGCCCCAGACAAGTTAAAGCCGAGTAGTTCGAGGGATAGCGGTTGTCATGACTTCCCAACAAGTGAGGAACCCAAATGAAGTTATCACGAGAGATGAGCAATGGAGAAATCATGATGACCCGGGAGATAGAATCTGAAATGAAAGCAAGATATTCTCAACTTTTCGAAATACCAGGTACGTAAATTTTGGGGACGAAATTTCATAAGGAGGGGAGATTGTAAGACCCAGAATTTTATGAAATAAAAGTATTCAATTTTTCTTATAATTACAATTCAGTAAATGGTTAAATTGATAAAAAGTTAAAGTTAAGGGTGATATATGAATTTTTTCAAAATACGCAAGTGGTTATAAAATATTCATTTTTGTCGGGGAATATTCGTTTGGTCGTGGAATATTTTTTCTGTCGGGGAATATTTGTACGACGGCGCAGCCATTTGTGGGCCCCATAACAGAATAACTGTCGGATGAAGAAAATGATAAATTTAAGTTTTTATAAATAACGGCATAGTTGTTACCATTAACACTGTTGGAATACCTGGTGGTTAAAATACAGTAATATGCGTAGTTGCACAGTAGCACACGGTATTGCACAGTATTTTTTCAATTATTGATTCTTACGTAAGAAGGCACTACTCAATAATTGTTACAGTAATTTCTGTTCAATATTTTATTTTATTGGTTCAATAATTGCTGCGTTGATATTTTATATTATTGTTGCTCAATAATTGTCACTGCACAGTATTTCCCATTATCAGATCAATATTTCATATTTTTTGAATAATATTATTAGATAGCATTATTGGCAATGTCTAGAAAGTTCTGTCAAGGAGAGGTTTGGTCACCTAATTACGCGCCAGTAAGGAAAAATTCTTATTGAAAAGCTCCCTTTTTCCTGGGAACGGCCTGGTTGTCATAATTATGATTCTGTAATATTATTTGTTAATAATTAATTATTGATTCATATGATAAGGGAATATTAATTTTATATGGATATAAATGATGGATATATTTATTTTTATATGGATAAAAATGAAGAAATTAATGCTGAGGTGTTTTATCAGTATTTTGTCGGTATGGAAGTATTAAAAATCAGTCGTTTGTGGATTTTCGGGTATTTTCTGATTGGAATTTGGAAAAACTTTCTTCTACAAAGTTGTAGAGAATTAAATTTCCCATGGAAACATACGAGTTTTGAATTGTTCTAATAAAAGGGCTATTTATTATGAATTACTGAAGTTTTAGAAAATACAATAATTTTTATTAAATTATGGGTGGGACCCACTTGTGTTGAATACACATGGGCTGCTGGAAATTTGTTCAATGGTGGCTGGCCTAAATTCCAACTTAGCACATGCGTAAATTTTTGAATAAAAAATAATATATTTTATTATTTTAGTCTCCTTTGGCGTTCTAGCATTTTCCTATAAATAGATGCTTAGGTTAGAATTAAAAATCACACCAGAAATAAGTTTTCTTTCTCTCTAGATTATCAAGCATATTTTTGTGAGTATTTAGAGTGAAAGTTTCCTTCGACTTTTCATCCGATATTCTAGTCAGAAGTACTGCTCTTTTGAGTTAAGGGATTTTAAGGGTTATTATGTTTTTCAGTTCGTACTTCTTCCGACCTTCAGAAAATTCTGAAAAAATTTAAAATGATATTTTGATGAGTTTTATTGATTGTGTCCAAAAATGGTGATTTTTGGATGTATAGATTAAGAGTTATGAATTTTATGAGAAAAGACTATTTTAAAAGTAACCGCTTATAACTCCTTATGGTTAACTCCAAAATTGATGAAATTTTTATTGGAAGTATATCTATATAATATAAGTGTACTCTGTGAATTTTTGAATTTTTGGATAAAAGTACAATTTATGATAAATGTCTAAATATTCGGCGGTTTTGGCCAAATGAAAAATAGTAAATGAGTTTTAAAAATTCTGAGAAAAATATATGTTCAATATGAGACTATATTCTGCTAAATTTCAGAAAAGAAATATTTTTGGAACTGATTTGTTATTTTTTATGAAAATAGACTAGTTATAAGTAAATGAATTAAATATGTTATGTGAAGTAAGAAAATTGAAAAATGAGATTTTATGGCTTGAGAATCCTATATGAGTTATATGCAGATTTTTGATGAGGGTTTTGGTTATTGGTAATGAAATCTTATGAGTTTGATATTTTAGGATGATTAAATGCATTATTTAGTAAAGTGTAAACAATTAAAATAAATTGTTTATAAGTTTAAGAAATGTTCTTTCAATATCATTATACCGAAATATTGGTATGAATTTTATTGTGAAATTTCTACCTTTTTGTGTCGGGTTTACTATTCATGATTTACTATTCACGAGTTACTATTCATGAGTTACTATTCACAAAGTTACTATTTATGGGTTACTATTCACGAGTTACTATTCATGACAAAATTGGTTTCTTTTTCTAACCAAATTATAGTTGATTTATGAATATTACTCTTGAGATTAATTCTAGATGTTTTGATTATATTGATTTTACTATTATATATAACATTTTTATAACCCTAATGATGATATTTCTCTTTGACTTAAGTGTAAAGATGGGTAGATTTTTGGTATGATCATGACTATGGGTTCTATTTGACCAGTACTGCAAAGTTGAATTGTTGACTGGTATGATTATGACAATTGAATTTATAATTGAATATCTTTAGCTTAAGTGCAAAGGTGAATTGATCAACATGGTTATAATTATTGTTTATATAAATTCTAAAATGATTATATATTTCTTTGAGATATTAATATATTTGGCCTGTAGTGCAAATATGAACTGTTGATTAATATATTTGGCCTGTAGTACAAATATGAACTATTGTTGAATATCTTTGGCCTGTAGTGCAAAGATGAACTGTTGTTGAATATCTTTGGCCAGTAGTGCAAAGATGAATTGTTGATGAATATCTTTGGCCCGTAGTGCAAAGATGACATGTTGTTGAATATCTTTAGCCAGTAGTGCAAAGATGAACATGCGTTGAGATGAACATGACCAACTGGTGATACAAATGAATATCTTTGGCCGTAGTGCAAAGATGAAGTTATTAGTATGATTATGAACAGAAAATGTAATTTGGTGTAACCATGATCTTTAATGTTTCAGGTAAAGATAGGTGATGAAAATTATCTTCGTCCTAGATGAGAAGAGGAATTTAGAACTACAATTATGATTATGAGTTATTCATATGATTGTGGACCAAAATTATTGATTGATGTTACAAGGATAAAACACTGTTGGTGGATTTTTAACATGGAGAAGATAATAGACTTTGTAGTCTATTTGACTCTTCTAATGGATTGCTCGTTCCGCTGCAACTATGGTTGAAAGTTTTATCATCTACCATATGTTCTAAATCTCTGATTTAATTCTGTTGAAGGCTATTGATAATTTTTTTTATCTTTAGTCATGATATTCTTTACTGTGATAGTTGTCCTCACCCTTCTGTTTCACAATTCCTTTCAGATAATAAGAGTGTAGCTGGGTCGAGCGGGGGTAACAGGAGAATAGAACAGTGGTCATCATTTAGTAGTTATATTTGGTGAATCAAATAAGGTGAGGCGAACCCAACGTTGGAAGGGTGTTTTGTCACTATCATACAAGATGTCTAATGACATACAACCTCGTGTTATCATAAGACATGGTTGTGCACATCCACTTGCTGAGTATATCTACGAGCACTACCTATATAATCTTGGTGTTTGTTTGAATTATAATTCTCAATTAGAGACAGTGGAGATAATGATATGTCAAGAAAAGACCTACCATTGGAAAGAATATGATAGTAATCTTCTCATTTTTCTTTGGGGTCTATTGGGTCAACCAAGAATAATCCTGTGGACATATGATATCTATAATAACCTAGACACATGACCTCCCATGTACGAAGGTTTTCTTGAGCACTTCCCACAGATTTTAATTTCTAAAATAGTTTTTGACTATACCTTTATCTAAGATGCCATGGTGACGTGCTACCCAAGTTGGTGTCAAGAGTCACAATTGATATATATATTTGTATCAGAACTCACAACACATGAGTTGTTGTATTTTGCACGACAATTGTTGTAATAAAGTTGTAGTTATTTTCTGTACCATGTATTTGGCGACTCAGAATGGGTTGGATGGAATGGACCTATTTTTGGGGTTGTCACACCAGCGCTATCAACAAATTCTAGGGGAAGAGAACAACCGCCAGTTAGATGCTACAGATGCGGAGAGGAGGGACACATAAGTCCAAACTGTTCACAGCCTTCCAAGGTATGTTTTAGTTGTGGAAGAGAAGGTAACCTAGCCCGATTTTATTGTGCACCGAAGTCAAGTCCAGCTGGGATGGAGGCATCAAAGGCCGTCCCAGACAAGACAAAATCGGTAGTTCAAGGGAGAGCGTTTGTCATAACCTCCCAAAAAGTGAGGAATCCGAACGAGGTGATCACGGGAAAGCTAATCATAAACTCTAGCGAAGTCTATACCTTATTAGATACCAGTTCTATCCATTCTTTTATTTCTCCTATTTGCGCTCAACGTTTAAATTTAACTCTGGAGAAATCAGACTTTGACTTATTTATTGAAACTCCGTTGGGAGAAACTTTCATTACATCCACTGTTTATAAATCTTGTTTGATTCAAATCGGCACCCTCACGTTACCTGTCGACCTTATCTCTTTGAAAATACTTGCATTTGATATGATTTTAGGGATTAATGGGTTAACTACTCATCATGCTAAAATCGATTATTTTCGTAAAGTTATTAACTTTCATATTCCTAACCAACCGGTTATGCGAATTCAAGTAACCAAACCACTAAAGTCAAACACTTTCATATCAAGCCATAAAGTCATTCATTTATGGAAAAATAGATGTCAAGATTTCTTAGCCTATGTCACAGATTTAAACAAAAATACGTCAGATTTGAACAATATTTCTATTATTAATAAATTTTCTGACGTATTCCCTGAAGACTTCATAGCCTACCCCTAGAGCGTGAAATCGAATTTTGTATTGACCTTAAACCCATTCTAAAACCCTCAAATATTTTTTCACCCAGAACGAACGTAACATGTGCCAAAGATGTTGGCTCGAGCTGTTGAAGATTACGACCATACCATTCAATACCATCCTAGAAAAGCGAACGTGATAGCTGACGCGTTGAGTGGAAGATCGTATGCGAGTGCGATATTGTTAACACAAAGACCCATTTTGTACGACTTACAGAAGATGGAGATAGAGTTAAAGACTCTAAGAACCTACGTGAAGATAGCGAATATACGATTAGAATCGACTTTAATCGATAAAGTTAAAGCCGCTCAAGCTATAGATTCTGAACTGATGAATGTGAAGAAGAAGGTTTAAGAAGTCGTTATTCTAAAAGCAAGAATCGACGAAGAGAGGAAAAATCTCAACCCTTAATTTTATTAGCCCATTTGGAATCCTCGATCGAGTAAGAACTGTGGCCTATAGACTCGCTTTATCGCCAAGTATGTCGCGTGTTCATAACATTTTTCACGTATCGATGTTACGTAAATATGTGGACGACCCGAACCACATTATTGAATTAGAACTATACGAGATAGCAGAAGATTTAATGTATGAGGAGATACGTGTTAAAATCTTAGATAAAAAGGATCATATTCGACACTCAAAGGTTATACCTCAAGAGTTAGAATCTAAATAAGGTATCCTCACCTCTTCGACATACCAGGTACGTACATAAATTTCGAGGGTGAAATTTCATAAGGAGGGGAGATGTAAGACCCCAAATTTTATGAAATAAAAGTATTCAATTTTCTTATAATTATTATTCTATTTAATGGTTAAATTGATAAAGGGTTAAAGTTAAGGGTGATATGTGAAAGTTTTGCAAAGTAAGCAAGTTGATATAAAATATTCGTTGTGTCGGGGAATATTTGTTTGGTCAGGGAATATTCTTTTTATCGGGGAATATCCGTACGACGACACCATCATTGATGAACCCCATAACGGAATAACTATCGGACTTAGAAAACGACAAAAATATCTTTTTATAAAAATAACGACGAAAGTTTTACCGTTAAACTGTTGAAATACCCGGTGGTAAAAGAACAGTAATACGCGTGGTTGCATAGTAGCACACGGTATTGATTATTGATGTTTACGTGAGAAGTCACTCAGTTATACTCAATTATTGCTACAGTAATTGCTGCATAGTATCTGATATTATTTGATTCAATTATTGTCATAGTATCATCTGCATAATATTTTATATTATTTAATCAATAATTGAGACGACAAAGTTATTCATATTATTATTTGTAATATTGACGATGTCTAGAAAGTTCTGTCGAGGAGAAGTTTGGTCACCTAATTGCGCGTCAATAGGGATAAATTCTTATCAGAAAGCCCCCTCTTTCCTGAGAAAGATCTGGTTGTTAAATATTGTGAGTTATAATATTAATGATGAATAATTGTTAATAGATCAAAAATGTGTTTATTAAAGATAAGTGATTTGTGGTAATTATTTATTCAATTTTTGATATAAATAGAGGGGTTTGTTATGAGGTGGTTGTTATAAGTTTGATTTATTATACCATGAGGAGATATGCTAATTATTCCGACAGTTGGTTGAAGTTATAATAGTAAATCAATATGGATCATTGCTTAAAGATATAATAGTAAATCAATATGGACCGCTGGTGCAAAGTTATAATAGTAAATCAATATGGATCGCTGGTTTAAAGTAAATCAGTATAGACCATTGCTTTAAGTTTTAATAGTAAATAAATATGGACCGTCCGTTTAAAAGTAAATTAATCTGGGTCGTTCATGAATTAGTTATTATTCAATCCTTTTTCCTATAAATAGAAGCTCATTCCTTCATTATTTCTTACGAATTAACTGAAACTCTAGAGAGAGAAACTATAGAGAGAAAGAAGAAGAGTATTCTGCTACTACCCTACTTCAGTATTCAATCTTCTACTAAGTTAATGGGTGTTATTTATTTTATATTCGCTTACGATATTATTTTTCGTATTCGTAAGGAATATTATCTTCGTTCAATATTCGTAAGGGATATTATTTGTTGTATTCGTAATGGGTATTATTTCTTTCGTATTCATGAATAGAGTTATTTTCTTTCAATACTCGTAAGGGTTGTTATTCTATTCTTTATTATTCTATTGGAATAACTTGTCTACGCGGACTACCTCATGCATGGTGAAATCTTTTGTTATTTCATTCTTTATTATTCTGTTGGAATAACCTGTCCACGCGGACTACCGCATTCATAGTGAAATCTTTTGTTATTCCATTCTTTATTATTCTGTGGGAATAACCTGTATACGCAAACTACCGCATGCCTGGTGAATAACCCTTCATATTCAATTGTTATTAAATTGTGGAAATGATCTATTTACGCGGACTACCGCATGACAGGTGAAATCCATTTGCAGTTTCATATATTATTTCTTTTCATATTCTTAAATCTAAACTTACTATGGTAAGTATTGTTTCTATAATTCCTGAAATTAGTGGAATATCCTTACGTTTTGCACTTCATCCAGTATCGTTTCATTGGAATATTGATCTGAACTTTCTTATTAAATATCAATATTTTCACCCGGGGTACTATTTATAGGTTACTATTCACTCGAATATTATTCACCCGAGAATTCGGGGTACTTTTCATATCGAGTTACTATTCATGGGTTACTATTCACGAGTTACTATTCTCTCGGATACTATTCACTCAGGTATTCGAGGCATTTTTCATGTCGGGGTACTATTTCCGAAGTACTATTCACGATGTACTATTCATGACAAAAATTAATTTCTTTTCTGTCCAAGATTATTTTTGATACATAAATATTATTCTTGAATTTTACTCCACAAAACAGTATCATATTAACAATTTGGATATTTTTAAGCTCTGGATAAATTTAAACCCTTTAATATTTATCCTTGATCTCGTTTGATTGAATTCTTATATCATTGTCATCATCCTCATGCTTATATTGTGATAAAAGTCATCTGTGGCTTACGTTCATAGATGTACTATTGATTGGTATGATTATGACTAGGGATTATTCGGTATAATCATGGCTGTAATGTTATAAATGATGTGGTAAAAGTCCTCATTGGCACGTAGTGCATTGATGGACAGTTGTTTATTTGATCATAACCATTGATGATTACATGAATATCCTTGGCCTGTAGTGCAGGGATGATTCGATGATGTGGTTTATTTATTAAGTTGAGTCTCAACGATAAAGTTGATGAAAAACCTTTTAAATCATAGAAGATAGTAGATATCATACTCTACTTGACTCTTCTAATAGATTGCTTATTCCGCTGCAGTTAAACTTGCTTTCATTGTTCTCTTCAGGAAATGAGAACGTAGCCAGGACTAGTTGGGGAACAGAGTGACGGTCCGAGATGGTGGCTATAGTAATCCTCACTATTTTATGAAATAGTGTGATAATAAATGTAATGATGACTTTATTTGAGTTTGAATACTGTCTATGAGAAAATATTCGTGTAAAAACTCTAAGCTACGCTGTTGTCGTATTGTATATGTAGCATTCCCAAATCCGGGTACTAATCACCGCAGATTTGGTATACTAATACTATTACAATTGCGTAAGATATAAACATAAATTGTTTATACATTAAACTTTTACACATCATTCCCAAAGTCTACAACATTAACTTAATACATACCTTCAATATCTAAAAAGGTTTACAATACTATTTTCGTCAGAAAATTTAGTATATCTAACTGCATCATAATTTAATCTTGCACTTTGTCTCTGCTTCTGTCTTTACTCGAGCTTTCATTTTAATCTGAAAATTTTTATCATGATATAGCAAGGGTGAGCATCAAATTTGCCCAGCAAGTTTAAATTTAGTTGGGTAAATATCATGATTGAAAGAATTGAACAATAAGTTAGCTAACTTTCAACAATATAAACATTGTGAAAGAGCATGAACAAATTCTCTTAGCTGAACGACCAAGTCAATAAAAATGAATGGTCAAGCATAAACATGAACAGATTAACTGAACCAAATGGTAATGAAGGTGATCAGCCTTTCATACCTGATGAACATTTACAACATGCACAACGTGCGAATCAATAATCAGTATAGACGTGAATAATCAACAACAATTATTCATTAATATGCTTTGAACATATAGCTCAAGTTTGAGTTAGAAAAACTTGCCTGAACCGCTGATTATCGCTAAGCAATCTAATGTAATCTCTTATGAAAGACCTATCAATTATAAGATTGATCTTTCAATTAGTATAACATACCTTGTAGCTCTTAATACTATTTCTTTATCCATAAATTATCTAACACTTAATCAAATATTAAATAACATCTTAACACATCAGCACTATTATCATCCTTTGATAATTCTTTAATCATTATATCATATCAATTATGATTTAACAGTCGCATTTTCATTTCATAAGTTATTCTTTAACATCTAATAAGTTAAATACTAATCCAGCAACCTAGATTTTAAATTTAGCACCAAATTGCCAATCCAGCAGACTGGATTCCAAATCCAGCAACCTGGATTCAACAAATTTCTAATCTAGCAAGCCAAACTGCAATCTAGCTAACTGGATTCCAAATCTAGCAACCTAAACTGCAATCCAGCTAATTGAATTCCAAATCTAGCAATTAGATTGCAATCCAGCTAGCCTGGATTCACCAATCCATCAATCCAGCAAGCTGGATTCTAAATCCTTCAATTCAGTAAGCTTCTTTTCAATCCAACAAGCTGGATTCATCAGATTTTCCAATCCAACAAGCTGGATTTCATATCCTATTCATGAAAATACCAAATCAGCTTATTATTTTTCTATCCTTTGTCCAAACATGTATACATATATTTCATACACAAAAAGTATTTTTTCATAATTTTCCAACTTCCTTTGGTATTTTTCAAAAATTATTTTTAGTTAATTCCTTAAGAAATTAGCTTCCTCGTGCTTAACTCCAGAAATTCCCATCTCTTGACACAATCTTATACGTGTTAACGTGAGCCTCTAGTTCATCTATCACAATCCATATTTGGACATGTTAAGCTCTCGGAAATTAGCCCAGAAGTGACTGTCAAAACAGTGGCTCTAACAGTTTTCTTAGTTTTGGAGTAGTTTGGAATAAATTCCATAACTTGCTCATTTTTCAACCTAATTGAGTGATTCCAAAGGGGTTTTATCCTTAATACATAGATCTATCATCCCAAGAAAATAAATCACAAATATCCATCATATATTTCAAAAATCAAAAGCAAGATCACACTTTCAAGTTTAAGCTTTCCGGAAAATCCTATTTTTCTATTCCTTTTGATTCCAACCAAATCAACACCCAAGATGGGTAAATCTAAACATAAAACACTCATCAACATGGATACCCATAGTTTTTGAGTTTATAAACATAAATCCAAGCTTTGATTTGGAAAAACTAAAATCAATTTCATAAACTAGTTTTAGGATTTACCTCTTTTCTCAAAATCTTCCTTCTTTCATGGAGGATCTTCTCTCTCCTCTTCTTCTCCCTCATGGTTGCCACACCTTCTCCTCTTTCTCTTTCTCGGTTGTCTTTCCCCCATTTCTCTCTTTTTCTTTCTTTCTCTTTCTTCTCTTTCCTTATCCTTCTTATCTTATCTTTTCTTCTTATCTCTTATTTCCTTATTATTTAGCCAAGTGGCCTTATCATCTTCCAAGTCCTTATTTTATTTTAATTGTTAATTAACTTAACAAATGACTAGATACTGTAACAACCCCAAAATAGGTCCATTCCACCCAACCCATTCTGAGTCGTCAAATACATGGTACAGAAAATAACTACAACTTTATTACAACAATTGTCGTGCAAAATACAACAACACATATGCTGTGAGTTTGGATACAAATATATATCAAATGTGACTCATGTTCCAACCGTGGACATCACCTCACAATAACACCTTACATAAAGGTATAGTCAAAAACTGTTTTAGAAATTAGAATCTTTGGGAAGTGCTCAAGGAAACCTTCGTACATGGGAGGCCACGCGTCTAGGTTATGATAGATATCATATGGCCACAGAATTATCCTTGGTTGACCCAATAGACCCCAAAGAAAAACGAAAAGATTACTATCATATTCTTCCCAATGGTGAGTCTTCTCTTGACTTATCATTATCTCCACTGTCTCTAATTGAGAATTATACTTCAAACAAACACCAAGATTATATAGGTAGTGCCCATAGATATACTCAGCAAGTGGATGAGCACAACCCTGTCTTATGATGACACGAGGTTGTATGTCATTAGACATCTTGTATGATAGTGACAAAACACCCTTCCAACGTTGGGTTCGCCTCACCCTATTTTCTTCACCAAATATAACTACTAAATGATGACCACCGTTCCATTCCCTTGTTACCCCCGCTCGACCCAGCTACACTCTTATTACCTGAAAGGAATTGTGAAGCAAAAGGGTGAGCACAACTAGCTCAGTAAAGAATATCATGACTAAAGATAATTCAATTATCAATAGCCTTCATCAATAATAAATCAGAGATTTAGAACATATGGTAAATGATAAAAATTTCAACCATAGTTGCAGCGGAACGAGCAATCCATTAGAAGAGTCAAATAGATTATAAAGTCTATTATCTTCTCCATGTTAAAAATCCACCAACAATGTTTTATCCATGTAACATCACTCAACAGTTCCTTTCCACAATCATATGAATAACTCATAATCATAATTGTGACTATAAATTTTTCTTCGCACCCAAGACGAAGAATATTTTTATCACCTGTCTTTACCTGAAACATCAAAGATCATGGTTATACCAAATCACAGTTCCTGTTTATAATCATACTAACAAATCCATCTTTGCACTACGGGCCAAAGATATTCATCAACAAACCATCTTTGCACTACAGGCCAAAGATATTCAACAACAGTTCATCTTTGCACTACAGGCCAAAGATATTCATCAACAGGCTATCTTTGCACTACATGCCAAAGATATTCATCAACAATTCATATTTGCACTAC
Organism: Panax notoginseng; assembly: GCA_016801055.1. Classification (NCBI taxonomy): domain Eukaryota; kingdom Viridiplantae; phylum Streptophyta; class Magnoliopsida; order Apiales; family Araliaceae; genus Panax; species Panax notoginseng. Next base: position 121,358,811 of record CM029022.1, read on the forward strand.
AGGCCAAATATATTCATATCTCAAAGAAATATATAATCATTTCAGAATTTATATAAACAATAATTATAACCATGTTGATCAATTCACCTTTGCACTTAAGCTTAAGATATTCAATTATAAATTCAATGGTCATGATCATACCAGTCACAATTCAACTTTGCACTACAGGCCAAAGAGAACCCTAGTCATGATCATACCAATAATCTATCCATCTTTACACTCCAGTGAAAGAGAATTTCAACATCAGGGTTATAAAAATATTATATATGATGATAAAAATAATATGATCAACATATAGTTTTAATCTCAAGAGTAATATTCGTAACTCATGAATAGTAAATCGTGAATAGTAACTCATGAATAGTAACCCCGACACAAAAGATAGAAATTCCACAATAAAATCCATACCAATATTTCGGTATAATGATATTGAAAGAATAACATTATTTAAATTTATAAACAATTTATTTTAATTGTTTACACTTTACTAATTAATGCATTTAATCATCATAAAATGCCAACTCTTACAATTTCATCATCAATAACCAAAACCCTCATCACAAATTTGCATATACCTCATATAGGATTCTCAAGCCATAAAATCCTATTTTCCAATTTTCTTTCTTCACAAAACATATTTAATTCATTTACTCATAACTAGACTATTTTTATAAAAAATACCAAATCAGTTCCAAAAATATTTCTTTTCTGGGATTTAGCATAATATAGTCCCATAGTGAACATATATTTTTCTCAGAATTTTTAAAAGTCATTTACTATTTTTCATATGGCCAAAATAACCGAATATTTAGATATTTATCAAAAATTGTACTTTTGTCTAAAAATTCTGAAATTTACAGAGTATACTTCTATCATATACATGTACTCCCAATAAAAATTTCATCAATTTTGGAGTTAACCACAAGGAATTATAAGATGTTACTTTTAAAATAGTCTTTTCTCATAAAATTCATAACTCTCAATCTATACATCCAAAAATCACCATTTTTGGACACAATCAATAAAACTCATCAAAATATCATTTCAAATTTTTCCAGAATTTTTGAAGTTCAGAAAAATTTCGAAACTGAAAAACATAACAACCCTTAAAATCCCTTACTATCCCTTACTATCCCTTACAATCCCTTACCTTAAAAGAGCAGTACTTCTGATCGGTATGCAAAGCCGAAGGAAACTTGCACTGATGAATAGCAACTCACCAAGTATCTAAAAACTCACAAAATATGCTTCATAATATAGAGAGAGAAAGAGAGAAAGCTTATGTTTTTTTGGTGTGCTTTTCAATTCTAACTTAGCCCTCTATTTATAGGAAAATTTTGGTAGGTTTGACCTGCAACCTGATGGCTTTACCTGCTACTATTCCCACCCACCATATTTGAAATATAATTCAGCACATTTCTTCACCAACCACAAGTGGGGTCCACCAATTCTAGAATTTTCCACCAAAATGATAAACTCCGAAAATTCAACAATTTCTGAACCAGTCATCTCGTAAAATTCATAATAAATCATACGTTCATTTTTAACGGTTCAAAATTTGTGGGCATATACTCAACTTATATATGTATAACATATCCAAAAATTACCACGATCCAACGGTCGGATTAAAAATTATAACCCCCGCAAAATATCTCAAAAACCCTGATTTTTAATACCTCCATTCCGACAAAAATACGGATAAAAATCTCAACATTAACTCCTTCATTTTTTAACCACAAAAATATATCCCTCATTTATATCCACATAAAATAAATATTTTCTTATCATATGAATCAATAATTAATTCTTCACAAATAATATTACAGAATCACATTTATGACAACCAGGCCGTTCCCAGGAAAGAGGGGGCTTTCCAATAAGGATTTCTCCTTACTGGCGCGCAATTAGATGACCAAACCTCTCCTTAGACAGAACTTTCTAAACATTGTCAATAATGCTATCTAATAATATTATTTAAATAATATGAATTACTGATCTGATAATGGAAAATACTGTGCAGCAACAATTATTAAAACAACAATAATATAAAATATCAATGCAGCAATTATTGAATCAATAATAAAATATTGAACAGTAATTACTGTAACAATTATTGAGTAGTGCCTTCTTACGTAAGAATCAATAATTTCAAAAATACTGTGCAATACCGTGTGCTACTGTGCAATAACGCGTATTACTGTATTTTAACCACCGGGTATTTTAACAGTATTAACAGTAACAACTACGTCGTTATTTGTAAAAACTCAAATTTGTCGTTTTCTTCACCCGACAGTTATTCGTTATGGGGCCCACAAATAGCTGTGCCGTCGTACGAATATTTCCCGACAGAAAGAATATTTCACGACCAAACGAATATTCCCCGACAACAATGATTATTTTATAACCACTTGTGTATTTTGAAAAAAAAATCATATATCACCCTTAACTTTAACATTTATCAATTTATCTATTTACTGAATAGTAATTATAAGAAAAATTGAATACTTTTATTTCATAAAATTCGGGGTCTTACAATCTCCCCTCCTTATAAAATTTCGTCCCCGAAATTTACGTACCTGGTATTTCAAAGAGTTGAGAATACCTTCCTTTCATTTCAAATTCCATCTTCTCTGTCATCATAATTTCTCCATTGCTCATCTCCTGTATTTCAAATAACATTCTAGAATACAGCTTCAAAACAAGTGTTAATTTAACAAATTAACATATCACATAATATCCCGAAATTATGACTGACCAACAAATAAGCTTAGGTAGGACACACTAGCGAAGGATTTACTCATCTCTCCCCTCCTAGTTGTATTCCCCGATCTCCGCCAGAGATCATATCCCCAAGCTCTGATACCAAATGTAACTCTGGACACCAACCTATGTCAGCACCTTACATTGATACCTATCAGTTTGCCACCGCAGAACGGCGTCCCCTACGGAGAGTCTGGCTTCGGTGCATCCCCCATCAACAGGAAGTCACCAGCGAGAGGCTCGGGGCTCTTTACTTATAGCTCTGATACCAAATGTAACAACCCCAAAATAGGTCCATTCCACCCAACCCATTCTGAGTCGTCAAATACATGGTACAGAAAACAACTACAACTTTATTACAACAATTGTCGTGCAAAATACAACAACACATATGCTGTGAGTTTGGATACAAATATATATCAAATGTGACTCATGTTCCAACCGTGGACATCACCTCACAATAACACCTTACATAAAGGTATAGTCAAAAACTGTTTTAGAAATTAGAATCTTTGGGAAGTGCTCAAGGAAACCTTCGTACATGGGAGGCCACGCGTCTAGGTTATGATAGATATCATATGGCCACAGAATTATCCTTGGTTGACCCAATAGACCCCAAAGAAAAACGAAAAGATTACTATCATATTCTTCCCAATGGTGAGTCTTCTCTTGACTTATCATTATCTCCACTGTCTCTAATTGAGAATTATACTTCAAACAAACACCAAGATTATATAGGTAGTGCCCATAGATATACTCAGCAAGTGGATGAGCACAACCCTGTCTTATGATGACACGAGGTTGTATGTCATTAGACATCTTGTATGATAGTGACAAAACACCCTTCCAACGTTGGGTTCGCCTCACCCTATTTTCTTCACCAAATATAACTACTAAATGATGACCACCGTTCCATTCCCTTGTTACCCCCGCTCGACCCAGCTACACTCTTATTACCTGAAAGGAATTGTGAAGCAAAAGGGTGAGCACAACTAGCTCAGTAAAGAATATCATGACTAAAGATAATTCAATTATCAATAGCCTTCATCAACAATAAATCAGAGATTTAGAACATATGGTAAATGATAAAAATTTCAACCATAGTTGCAGCGGAACGAGCAATCCATTAGAAGAGTCAAATAGATTATAAAGTCTATTATCTTCTCCATGTTAAAAATCCACCAACAATGTTTTATCCATGTAACATCACTCAACAGTTCCTTTCCACAATCATATGAATAACTCATAATCATAATTGTGACTATAAATTTTTCTTCGCACCCAAGACGAAGAATATTTTTATCACCTGTCTTTACCTGAAACATCAAAGATCATGGTTATACCAAATCACAGTTCCTGTTTATAATCATACTAACAAATCCATCTTTGCACTACGGGCCAAAGATATTCATCAACAAACCATCTTTGCACTACAGGCCAAAGATATTCAACAACAGTTCATCTTTGCACTACAGGCCAAAGATATTCATCAACAGGCTATCTTTGCACTACATGCCAAAGATATTCATCAACAATTCATATTTGCACTACAGGCCAAATATATTCATATCTCAAAGAAATATATAATCATTTCAGAATTTATATAAACAATAATTATAACCATGTTGATCAATTCACCTTTGCACTTAAGCTTAAGATATTCAATTATAAATTCAATGGTCATGATCATACCAGTCACAATTCAACTTTGCACTACAGGCCAAAGAGAACCCTAGTCATGATCATACCAATAATCTATCCATCTTTACACTCCAGTGAAAGAGAATTTCAACATCAGGGTTATAAAAATATTATATATGATGATAAAAATAATATGATCAACATATAGTTTTAATCTCAAGAGTAATATTCGTAACTCATGAATAGTAAATCGTGAATAGTAACTCATGAATAGTAACCCCGACACAAAAGATAGAAATTCCACAATAAAATCCATACCAATATTTCGGTATAATGATATTGAAAGAATAACATTATTTAAATTTATAAACAATTTATTTTAATTGTTTACACTTTACTAATTAATGCATTTAATCATCATAAAATGCCAACTCTTACAATTTCATCATCAATAACCAAAACCCTCATCACAAATTTGCATATACCTCATATAGGATTCTCAAGCCATAAAATCCTATTTTCCAATTTTCTTTCTTCACAAAACATATTTAATTCATTTACTCATAACTAGACTATTTTTATAAAAAATACCAAATCAGTTCCAAAAATATTTCTTTTCTGGGATTTAGCATAATATAGTCCCATAGTGAACATATATTTTTCTCAGAATTTTTAAAAGTCATTTACTATTTTTCATATGGCCAAAATAGCCGAATATTTAGACATTTATCAAAAATTGTACTTTTGTCTAAAAATTCTGAAATTTACAGAGTATACTTCTATCATATACATGTACTCCCAATAAAAATTTCATCAATTTTGGAGTTAACCACAAGGAATTATAAGCTGTTACTTTTAAAATAGTCTTTTCTCATAAAATTCATAACTCTCAATCTATACATCCAAAAATCACCATTTTTGGACGCAATCAATAAAACTCATCAAAATATCATTTCAAATTTTTCCAGAATTTTTGAAGTTCAGAAAAATTACGAAACTGAAAAACATAACAACCCTTAAAATCCCTTACTATCCCTTACAATCCCTTACCTTAAAAGAGCAGTACTTCTGATCGGTATGTAAAGCCGAAGGAAACTTGCACTGATGAATAGCAACTCACCAAGTATCTAAAAACTCACAAAATATGCTTCATAATATAGAGAGAGAAAGAGAGAAAGCTTATGTTTTTTTGGTGTGCTTTTCAATTCTAACTTAGCCCTCTATTTATAGGAAAATTTTGGTAGGTTTGACCTGCAACCTGATGGCTTTACCTGCTACTATTCCCACCCACCATATTTGAAATATAATTCAGCACATTTCTTCACCAACCACAAGTGGGGTCCACCAATTCTAGAATTTTCCACCAAAATGATAAACTCCGAAAATTCAACAATTTCTGAACCAGTCATCTCGTAAAATTCATAATAAATCATACGTTCATTTTTAACGGTTCAAAATTTGTGGGCATATACTCAACTTATATATGTATAACATATCCAAAAATTACCACGATCCAACGGTCGGATTAAAAATTATAACCCCCGCAAAATATCTCAAAAACCCTGATTTTTAATACCTCCATTCCGACAAAAATACGGATAAAAATCTCAACATTAACTCCTTCATTTTTTAACCACAAAAATATATCCCTCATTTATATCCACATAAAATAAATATTTTCTTATCATATGAATCAATAATTAATTCTTCACAAATAATATTACAGAATCACATTTATGACAACCAGGCCGTTCCCAGGAAAGAGGGGGCTTTCCAATAAGGATTTCTCCTTACTGGCGCGCAATTAGATGACCAAACCTCTCCTTAGACAGAACTTTCTAAACATTGTCAATAATGCTATCTAATAATATTATTTAAATAATATGAATTACTGATCTGATAATGGAAAATACTGTGCAGCAACAATTATTGAAACAACAATAATATAAAATATCAATGCAGCAATTATTGAATCAATAATAAAATATTGAACAGTAATTACTGTAACAATTATTGAGTAGTGCCTTCTTACGTAAGAATCAATAATTTCAAAAATACTGTGCAATACCGTGTGGTACTGTGCAATAACGCGTATTACTGTATTTTAACCACCGGGTATTTTAACAGTATTAACAGTAACAACTACGTCGTTATTTGTAAAAACTCAAATTTGTCGTTTTCTTCACCCGACAGTTATTCGTTATGGGGCCCACAAATAGCTGTGCCGTCGTACGAATATTTCCCGACAGAAAGAATATTCCACGACCAAACGAATATTCCCCGACAACAATGATTATTTTATAACCACTTGTGTATTTTGAAAAAAAAATCATATATCACCCTTAACTTTAACATTTATCAATTTAACTATTTACTGAATAGTAATTATAAGAAAAATTGAATACTTTTATTTCATAAAATTCGGGGTCTTACAGATACCCCCTCCTTAACTGGGTCAAAAAATTTAGGTCCCTTATCAATTAAATTCTATTGGGCTTGAACTTTTATTATTTTGCTTACTAACAAAATAAATTTGGGCTTCCACCCAAATTTTGATTGGGCCATTATAATTCTTGTCCCACACATAATATATTGGGCTAGATTAATAATTGAATTGCCCTTAATCACTTTATCCACAAGTCACATGCTTAATTAATTAATTGGGCTTGTTTAAATAATATAACCTCCTTAGTCCATTAAATCTAATTCCTTTGGACTCTAAATAAATTATTGGGCTATGATATTATTATAATCCATTACTTTTAATTATATTTTACCCCTAATTATTTAATTAGGGTTTTTATTTCTCACACTAGAAAATAAATTCCTTACTTATGCCTTTTTAATTTCATAACTCAATTAGGCATGGTTATAAAATTAATTATTTTGAGATATATAAAATAAATCTCTTAGTGTTAGTATATATATTTATATACTAATCTTCTCTCATATTATAACATATTTGGTTATTTAATTATCACACCTAAGATATATATATATATATATATATATATATATATATATATATATATATATATATATATATATATATATATATATATATTAGGTTACATTATTTAATTCTTAATTCACTTTTATATACAAAATAAATGTATTCACATTATATAATGTATATTTATTTAATCATATACATAATTCACATAATCATACAAAATAATTTAATAAGTTGAGACATGGTCCACGAATATCTTAAATTAGGTCACTAGTATATAACTAAAATACTAGGACCACTAAATAACAATAACCATTTAGGTTATTTAATTATCATACCTAGTTTAAATAATTTATTTAAATTATACAATTTATATTGTATAATTAAATTAATTTCCTCCTCTTCATAAATTGTTTTCAAATAATTTATTTATCTATTAAATATATAATTTAATATATTCAATCATTTCTTCAAATATGAATTTAATTTACTAACTAGTTGATACCAATATACATATTTTATATATTGATCTCATCTCATATTTTTACTTTACATCCTTCGGTATAATATTAAATATTATACCACTATCCATACAACATAATATCATAACATATTTTACTTCTCACACTAATTTTGACTGTTCTCCATAAAAAGTCAACGGTTGACTTTGACCAAAAGTCAACCTTTACACATTTTGTATTTACTGTCCATTTTGACTAAATTTGACGTTCCGGACGCAACCGAACAGTCCATGCTTCAAAATTCTACCTCTAACTCAAATTTTGAGTTTTAAATTACTCTCTTCTTATTGCTAATCGTATTAACTAACAACTTTATACTTATTCAAATTCTTATTTACCAGCCAAGGCCAACGTTCAAGCTATGTTAATTACTAACATATATTTATCTTGATCCTTATATCATTAACTTAATTCATCATTCCTTTTGCTAAAATATATATAGTACCTTACTAAGTATATATATATTTCTATACATATATTCATCTTCGTTTAACCTCATTGCTTTTCTTCCTGTGAAATCTTATTTCGTTAATAAAATTCCACCTGTATTAGTATAACATTTCTTACACTATTCAATTCACATCAAATTTTACAGGTATCATAATACCTTATTATTGATATTCATTCAAATACATATCACTTCATTTCTAGGGTTTTGAAATTTTATAACCCATATTTCTTTATTCTCATTCAATTAAGAAACCATATAGGTTCTTCTTAAAAAATTTAAAATTCTTAAAATTCCTTCACAGAAACGTCAAATTCATACACTTATTTTTTGTCTAGGTTCATCTTATAACCTTTAATCCATCATTTTAGGATTTTAATAATTATCTAAATTCTTGGGTTGTCACAGTATAAAAGGAATTTGTATTTGATTTATGTACCATGTATTTGGCGACTCAGAATGGCTGATATATACCTATTTTGGGGGCGTCACAGGGCCTACCCATTCTAGAAATTTTCTAAAATGTTTTAAATTTAAACAATAATCAGCAACTTCAATAATTCATAATAAATAGCCCTTTTATCAGAAAAATACGAATCTTATATCCATTCCATAGGAAATTTAATTCTCTACAACTTTGTAGAAGAAAGTTTTTCCAAAGTCCAAACAGAAAATGCATGAAATCCACATACGGACGATTTTTAATACCTCTATTCCGACAAAATACTGATAAAACACCTCAGCATTAATTCCTTCATTTATATCCACATAAAAATAAATATTTTTTATCATATAAAGTAATAATTAATTATTCACAAATAATATTACAGAATCACAATTATGACAACCAGGTCGTTCTCAGGAAAGAGGGGGCTTTCCGATAAGGATTTCTCTTTATTGGCGCGCAATTAGGTGACCAAACCCCTTTCCTAGACAGAACTTCCTTAGACATTGCCAATAATGCTATCTAATAATATTATTCAAATAATATAAATTATTGATCTGATAATGGGAAATAATATGCTATGACAATTATTGAAACAACAATAATATAAAATATCAACGTAGCAATTATTGAATCAATAAAATAAAATATTAAACAGTAATTACTGTAACAATTATTGAGTAGTGCCTTCTGACGTAAGAATCAATAATTCAAAAATATTGTGAAATATTGTGTGCTACTGTGCAACCACGCGTATTACTGTATTTTAACCATCAGGTATTTCAACAGTGTTAACGGTAACAACTACACCATTATTTTTAGAAAACTCATTCTTGTCGTTTTCTTCATCCGTCTGTTTTCTGTTATGGGGCCCATAAATGGCTGCGCCGTCGTACGAATATTCCTCGTGTAGACACTCGAAATTTTCTACACACCTGTTACTGATATTGTAGGAGGGCAGATTTGTCTTTCATAGATAACCCTGTTAGACATCTCACATTCAGTCCGGATACTACCAAAAGTTCAGTTTTAACCCCGGAACACAGACCGAAAATATCAATTCCAACCTTGGAGACAACCCCGAGGCCTGCAGTTCTAATTCGAAAATTCCACCTGAGAAGGCCGATTCATCCCGGAGATAACCCCGAGATATTCAGTCTCAGTCCCGACACCGGGAATAGCGGCACTAACCTTGGAGATAACCCCAAGGAATGCAGTTGCAGTTTTAGCGATAACCCCAGAAATGCTTGTTTTAAATGTATGCAAACAGCTTCAGAACACTCGGCACTCACACCGAGGCACTCAGAACAAGACCTAGAGATAACACCGAGAAGACAGGCGCACCTCAGAGATGACACTGAGGACCTTTGTGACAACCCCAAAATAGGTCCATTCCATCCAACCTATTCTGAGTCGCCAAATACATGGTACAGAAAACAACTACAACTTTATTACAACAATTATCGTGCAAAATACAACAACACATATGCTATGAGTTTGGGTACAAATATATACCAACTGTGACTCATGTCCCAACCTTGGATAGCACGTCACAATGACACCTTACATAAAGGTATAGTCAAAAACTGTTTTAGAAATTAGAATCTTTGGAAAGTGCTCAAGGAAACCCTCGTACATGGGAGACCATGCTTCTAGGTTATGATAGATATCATATGGTCACAGAATTATCCTTGGTTGACCCAATAGACCCCAAAGAAAAACGAGAAGATTACTATCATATTCTTCCCAATGGTGAGTCTTCTCTTGACATATCATTATCTCTACTGTCTCTAATTGAGAATTATACTTCAAACAAACACCAAGATTATATAGGTAGTGCTCGTATATATACTCAGCAAGTGGATGAGTACATCCTTGTCTTATGATGACACGAGGTTGTATGTCGTTAGACATCTTGTATGATAGTGGCAAACCACCCTTCCAACGTTGGGTACACCTTACCCTATTGGATTCACCAAATAAAACTACTAAATAAACTTTTCTATACTGCTTCGGGAGAACATCCACCGCTAGAGACCACCGTTCTATTTTCCCGTTACCCTCGCTCGACCCAGCTACACTCTTATTACCTGAAAGGAATTGTGAGGCAAAAGGGTGAGCACAACTAGCTTAGTAAAGAATATCATGACTAAAGATAATTAAATTATCAATAGCCTTCATCAATAATAAATCAGAGATTTAGAACATATGGTAAATGATAAAAATTTCAACCATAGTTGCAGCGGAACGAGCAATCCATTAGAAGAGGCAAATAGACTATGAAGTCTATTATCTTCTCTATGTTAAAAGTACACCAACAATGTTTTATCCCTGTAACATCAATCAACAATTCCTGTCCACAATCACATGTATAACTCATAATCATAATTGTAGTTCTAAATTCCTCTTCTCATCCAGAACAAAGATAATTTTCATCACCTATCTTTACCTGAAACATCAAAGATCATGGTTATACCAAATCACATTTCCTGTTCATAATCATACTAATAACTTCATCTTTGCACTACGGCTAAAGATATTCATTTGTATCACCAGTTGGTCATGTTTATCTCAACATCTGTTTATCTTTGCACTACTGGCCAGAGATATTCAACAACATGTCATCTTTGCACTACGTGCCAAAGATATTCATCAACAATTCATCTTTGCACTACAGGCCAAAGATATTCATCAATATTTCATCTTTGCACTACAGGCCAAAGATATTAATATCTCAAAGAAATATATAATCATTTTAGAATTTATATAAACAATAATTATAACCATGTTGATCAATTCACCTTTGCACTTAAGCTAAAGATATTCGCTTATAAATTCAATGGTCATGATCATACCAATCAACGATTCAACTTTGCACTACTGGCCAAAGATAACCCATAGTCATGATCATACCAAAAATCTACCCATCTTTACACTCAAGTCAAAGAGAAATATCATCATTAGGGTTATAAAAATGTTATATATAATAATAAAAATAATATGATCAACATCTAATTTTAATCTCAAGAGTAATATTCGTAAATCAACTATAATTTGGTTAGAAAAAGAAGCCAATTTTTATCGTGAATAGTAACTCGTGAATAGTAACTCATGAATAGTAACTCGTGAATAGTAACTCATAAATAGTAAATTCGACACAAAAAGGTAGAAATTCCACAATAAAATCTATACCAGTATTTCGGTATAATGATATTGAAAGAATAATATTTCTTAAGCTTATAAACAATTTATTTAAATTGTTTACACTTTACTAAATAATGCATTTAATCATTCTAAAATACCAAACTCATAAGATTTTATCACCAATAATCAAAACCCTTATTAAAAATCTGCATATACCTCATATATGATTCTCAAGCCATAAAATCATATTTTCTAATTTTCTTACTTCACAAAACATATTTAATTCATTTACTCATAACTAGACCATTTTCATGAAAAATACCAAATCAGTTCCAAAAATATTTCTTTTCTGAGATTTAGCATAATATAGTCCCATAGTGAACATATATTTTTCTCAAAATTTTTAAAAGTCATTTACTATTTTTCATATGGCCAAAACAGCCGAATATTTAGACATTTATCAAATATTATACTTTTGTCCAAAAATTCTGAAATTTACAGAGTATACTTCTATCATATACATGTACTCCCAATAAAAATTTCATCAATTTTGGAGTTAACCACAAGGAATTATAAGCGGTTACTTTTAAAATAGTCTTTTCTTATAAAATTCATAACTCTCAATCTATACATCCAAAAATCATCATTTTTGGACACAATCAAGAAAACTCATCAAAATATCATTTAAATTTTTTCAGAATTTTTGAAGGTCAGAAAAATTACGAAACTGGAAAATATAATAACCCTTAAAATCCCTTACTATCCCTTACCTCAAAAGTGCAGTATTTCTGACTGGAATGCAAAGCCGAAGGAAACTTGCACTGAATAGCAACTCTCAAAGTATCTAAATACTCACAAAATATGCTTCATAATATAGAGAGAGAAAGAGAGAAAGTTTATGTTTCTGGTGTGATTTTCAATTCTAACTTAGCCCTCTATTTATAGGAAAATGTTAGCACGCCGAAGCAGACTTAACCTGCAACCTGATGGCTTTACCTGCTACTATTCCCACCCACCACATTTGAATAAAAATCTCAGCACATTTCTTCACCAACCAAGAGTGGGGCCCACCAATTCTAGAATTTTCCACCAAAATGATTAACTCCGAAAATTCAACAATTTCTGAACCAGTCATCTCGTAAAATTCATAACAAATTATACGTTCATTTTTAACGGTTCAAAATTTGTGGACATATACTCAACTTATATATGTATAACATATCCAAATATTACCACGATCCAACGGTCGGATTAAAAATTATAACCCCCGCAAAATATCTCAAAAACCCTAATTTGATTTTCAATACCTCCGTTCTGACAAAAATACAGATAAAACACCTCAACATTAACTCTTTCATTTTTAACCACAAAAATATATCCCTCATTTATATCCACATAAAATAAATATTTCCTTATCATATGAATCAATAATTAATTATTCACAAATAATATTACAGAATCAAATTTATGACAACCTCTCCTTACTGGCGCGCAATTAGGTGACCAAACCTCTCCTTAGACAGAACTTTCTAGACATTGCCAATAATGTTATCTAATAATATTATTCAAATAATATGAATTATTGATCTGATAATGGGAAATACTGTGCAGTGACAATTATTGAACAACAATAATATAAAATTTTAACGTAGCAGTTATTGAATCAATAAAATAAAATATTGAACAGTAATTACTGTAACAATTATTGAGTAGTGCCTTCTTACGTAAGAATCAATAATTTTAAAAATACTATGCAATACCGTGTGCTACTGTGCAATAACGCGTATTACTGTATTTCAACCACCAGGTATTCCAACAGTGTTAACGGTAACAACTACGCCGTTATTTGTAAAAACTTAAATTTGTCGTTTTCTTCATCCGACAGTTATTCTGTTATGGAGCCCACAAATAGTTGTGTCGTCGTACGAATATTTCCCGACAAAAAGAATATTCAACGACCAACGAATATTCCCCGACAACAATGAATATTTTATAACCACTTGTGTATTTTGAAAAAAAATTCATATATCACCCTTAACTTTAACATTTATCAATTTAACCATTTACTGAATAGTAATTATAAGAAAAATTGAATACTTTTATTTCATAAAATTCGGGGTCTTACAACCTTCAACACTTGCAGCAGTCCAATCTCAGAGATAACCCTGAGCAACATCTGCTTTATCAGCCCAAATCGGAGATAACCCCGGTGAGGGGCAAAGTCGTCATCTTGCCACCTTGACGCCACATCGCGCCGTCTCAACATCTTATACATACATTTCTACACAGCAATGTCCCACAAGAACTAAGGAAGTCCAATCCCGAGTGACTATTACGCAGGGTAACGGATAGAATTTGAAGCTTGAAGACCGGAGGGCATGGTCCCATCTTCCTGACTTCGTACAACCTCTAATCTCATGTCATTGCGTAACTCTCGATAACGGCGGTCTGAAATAGGTCTTATACACCTCAGTCGGATGTCTGGATTGAAGTTCTGAAAGTTCGAGCGAACATCACGTTGCATGCGTACACGTACTTCGAGACGGCGGGACCCGCGAAGCCCGGGGCACCCCGGGCAGTCGCAGGTACACTTGCGGTTCCCCCCTCTATAAATAGAGGGCTTGGGGTGGCCATTTTGTAAGAGAAAAAGGCGAGGAAGCCCTGTCCAATTTGCTCTGTACACACCCTAAACTGAGTACTTTCTCATTGTAAACACTTGTAAGCTCATATATAGTTACTTTTTATCGGCGGGAGCAGAGTGTTCATCCACTTAAAGCTATAGAAGTCTTCTTTGGCAGCCCACTGTAAGCCTTCTTACACACTTTAAAGCCTTTCTCTTCGTCTTTACACACACTATTCTTCACGTTGAGAGTCGTGTTGCGTGTGTATGCCCAGACTTCGGTCCGTGGTTTCATTTCAGTTTGTATATATATATATATATATATATATATATATACACACACACACACACACACACACTTATATATATATTTTTATATATGTACTAACATTATTGAGTTACGCCTCGATTGAGCCTAGACTTATGTCTAAAGCATTTAATTGCTTTCGTATATATATATATACTTATATATGAACTGTGTGTAGAACTCTGTTCGATGAGCCTAGACTTACGCCTGGAGCGCTTAATTGCTTTTGTGTGTATGTGTGTGTGTGTGTGTGTGTGTGTATATATATATATATATATATATATATATATATATATATATATATATATATATATACGAACTGTATGTCGAACTATGTTCGATGAGCCTGAATTTTACATCTAGTGCGTTTACTGCTTTAATATATATATTTATATATGAACTGTTGTCGGACTTTGTTCGATGAGTCTGGATTTTTTATCCGGTGCGTTTACCTGTTTATATATATATATATATATATATATATATATATATATACATACATTTTGTCCCGCTTGGAGTTTACTTCGTGGCGGTTGACCGTTTTTACTGCTTTATTTACGTTTTGTTCCGCCTGGAGTTTACTTCGTGGCGGTTGATTGCTTTTACAGCTTTATTTATATTTTTGATCTCCCATGTAGGTGTTTCGTGGTGGTTGATCATGTCAATATATATATATATATATATATATATATTACATTTCTGATCTCCTATGGAGGTGCTTCGTGGTGGTTAATCATGTCTGTATATATATATTTACGGCTTTCATATAAACTGAGTTATCATGTGAGCCTAGGAATCATGTGATCACTGATTCAGTTTACTGAATCTAGATTCGGTTCCCGTGATGGACAATTTCAACTGTAAGCAGTTTGTAAATTTTTTCGCGGTGTTTAGATTTCCTCAGATGGTTTTCATGCCCACGAGGAGTTCGGCACTACTTTGTATATTATTTTCTCGAAGATGTTTCGCATCTCGAAAATAAAAGCAATCAAGCCGAACATTTTAATAAAATGGAAGTGTAAAAGATCTCAATTATTATTGAGCATAAGAGTTTGAAAAACCTCTTTTACAAAACATCACTGCCATATCTTGTTTAAAACTGAATTTTATACAGAAATTCAAACCCTTTGTATATAGGTGCGAACGAGGCCTCGCACTACTTCCAAATAACAGAACATTGACCCACACACACACACATATTCATATAACTGTTTCTTGAAAAGTGGCAGCCACCGTGGAAACACGGATGTCGGAGGGTGCCTAACACCTTCCCTCCGCATAAGCAAGTCCCCGGACCCTAATGAATCTCGGTTTCACAAACCCGTTTAGCAGTGTCACATCATTGGGTCAATGTGCAAACCTTTTATCGGTTGTGTTGGTACAACTGGTTAAAAAACCAACTGGCGACTCTTATAGTCCAATCGTCAACATATACATGTCGGACCTTTTTCGCTTGTTTTTTCAAACAAATCTCACCTAACATGAGAACATAAAAGAACAAGAATAGAAAAGGGACAAATAAAAATTTCGATGTCGACAGGTGGAGACTCTACTGGGGACCACACCAGTAAGAGGACTTAAGCCGCTATTACAAGCTTTTCAAAGCTGTTATATACTTGTGTGTGGATGTTGCATTTACATTTGATGAATGTGTACGAATGCATTTTTAATGCACTGCAATATATTTTTCTGTGATATTAGTGCTTCGCACATGTCATCATTTTCATAAACGGTGAGACACGTTGTATGTGAATGTATGCTGTGTGGTTCCTCCACCAGGAGGCTATCTTGTCGGTGTTTGATTACTGGACTCGTAGGAAGACTAATTCCAACGAGGCTCAAGAAAGGCACCACCCAAATTCGCTCTAGTTGAAAGACTGGATTAACTTCCCGTTGAGTAAATTGCGATGATTTGGGAACCTTCATGCCAAAAAGCCGCGAAAGTAACCTAAGATAGGTCAGCCTCTGATAAACCAAACGCGGAGGAAAGTCTTTTCATGCTTTCTCATTTCAAATTACTTGTAATTTCATTCCATATTCATCTCCATGCAATGAGAAATATGAAGAAAAATGTACATATTTAAATTAATATGCTATCATGTATTATAAATAGCTAACATCCGTTTTGCAGGATAATAATCCTAAAACGGACACATCACATAGCATGTAAACATTTACACAATCCCTAATACTAAACTATGCAAGTTTTGTCACAGGGAAGCATTCGGACCTATTACTCGGTCAAAATCCAAAAAGGCCACGAGCCTACAGCCAATCATGTCTTCATCTGACCAATCTAATCCAGTTTCTCACGAAGAATTTGATGGATTAAGTAAACAAATTACAGATTTAGTTATTCTGCTTAAAGAACTACATCAGTCTACTCAAGGTACGAAGATACCCATACATGCTGAATCCTCTGCACAAAGAGGAACCCAAGGTTCTGATAAAGTCATTACAGTACCTGAGCTCCAGTTGGATACAACCAACAAAATTCATGATACCACCCATCTTAACGGAGATCTAAACACCGGTGACATCAGGAAAAAGGTCCTTCAAATGGAAGAAACCTTTCGTTCTATCAAAGGAATTGGAGCGCACGGGAGTGTCTCATATGCTGACCTTTGTATATTCCCTGGTGTTCATTATCCAGAGAAGTTCAAAACTCCTGACTTCAAAAAATACGATGGGTTAGGAGATCCTTACACACATTTAAAGGTGTTCATTGGAGAACTTGGATCTTATGCAGAGGACGAGAAGCTCAGAATGCAGCTGTTTTAAAAGAGTCTGATTGGAGAAGCCCGTTCGTTGTATACCAGATTAGATAATTTAAAGATCTATAGTTGGGAAGAACTAGCTCATGCCTTCCTCACACAATACAGCTTCCAGTCTTAGATTGCTCCTGACCGGTACCAAATTACCAAGGTCAAGAAACAGTCTAATGAGTCCTTTAGAGAGTATGCTCAAAGGTGGAGGCGCTTTGCTGCTTAAGTTATTCCTTCTATGACAGAATCAGAAATGGTCATGACCTTTATCGACATATAAATGAGAGAGTTTTAGCTGGCATTGGTAAACCATTTTCTGAAATGATCAAACATGGAGAGATGGTTGAGATGGGGTTGAAGTTAGGAAAGATTCAAGACCTAGCCGCTCTTAAAGCTGTTGTTGAGCACATCCAATCTGAAACTTATGGAAACAACCCCCGGAGGGTCTATAAAAAGAAAGAGGAGGATACTTCCTTGATACTACAAGGTCAAAAGGGCAATCAGAATATGCCTATTCAGAGGAGAAATTACACTCTCTTTCAAGCACAGTCTTCAAACCCTCCATTGCCTAAGGGTGGAGAAGCCAAACGCCCTCGAGTGTTCACACCCCTAGGGGACTCACTCGAGAACATTCTCAATCTTCTGACCACTCAGAAGAAAATTACGCATCTTCTTCCACCAGCCAGCCCTAATGGGAGGGGTTTCAATGCTGCCCGGAAATGTGCTTATCATGCTGGGGCACCTGGACATGATACTCAAGACTGTTGGGCCTTGAAACATAAGATCCAAGATTTAATAGACAACGGTGAGATCGTGGTTACCAAACCAGATCAGCCTCACGTACAAGACAACCCTCTTCCTCCATACAAAGAGGAAGAGGTCAACATGATTAATTAGAGCAATGGACAGAGTTTCGAATTTAACTGTGAATCATCCCAGATCATCAAAGACGATGTTGACAAATGAGATTATGCAAAGTTCCAATTTATGATGGAACGAAAGATTAAAGCTCTGTGTAAAAAGATTGAGCAATTGGCAGAATTGGTGACCTATAACATGCATCACATAGCACATAATAACATGCTCGATATATATCTCATTAAAGTAACATGGCATATATGCTTTTAATTCACATAGCAAATGTCAAGATTGAGTTCCATACTCAATCATCATTCTTTAGCCAAAATAATGTAGTCATATATTGACTTTAACATTTCATGATTTCAACATATATAACATATCATGCAATTTAAAACAGTTCATCAAGTCTACGTAGAAAATAGGAACCGAAAGACTTGCATTGATCGTTGTTTACCAATAACAGTTTAACAGCTTATAGCTATCTGCACTTCACGTGCCCTACTCAATTATATAATCATACACATCATTTATTAGTCACATAACAACACATAGTAATTGTAATGTAAACTCTACTCTATGTCTTATAACCCTTCCTATCATAAATACACAATGTTCAACTTAATTGTGTTAACTTTCAACTTATATCTCACTGTATTTCATATTCGCAGTTCATTCAAGTGCTTAAGTCTTACTAGGACTACTTATTGGTTTTATATTAAATCCATTCCATATCTTCTAATATTTATTTCAATTGAATGAAAACACTTTTTAAGTTCATTAACACTTGGCACGGCGTTTCGACGTTCATTCGTCACACGTCCGATTTAGCTCTCTTGTGTATGCTTACTATGCTTCTATAACTTATCTAATACATTATTTATTAATGTTAAGCATCATTATATTTATTAATATTCATGTTTTGTAACTTAGGACATCATCTTTTATAGTCAGGAGCACTACACATGCATATGTGCATGCCCGACGCCCTCCGATTACCTTTGAAAACTCAACAGTCCTAAAGATAACCATTTTGACCCATCCTAATGACCTCAAATTGAAAAACTTAAAGAACAAAAGTAGTAGATCTATTCGTCCTCGTTCCGGATCATCTTGAATCACCTCAATCGGAGTATGTATAAAAACGTTATGGCCGTTTTACTACAGGAGGTCAAAATTGTCAGACTCAGACTTCTGTTCCGGCGCCGCGGCACGAGAACTAAGTCATACAGTGGTGCTGCAGCATGAGATTGGCATTGGGGTGAGAATTTCAGCACTGCGGCATGAATTTCTGGCGCTGGGACGCTATTTTTGGCGCTGGGGCTTCATTTTTTGCGCTGGGGCGCCGAAACTTGCAGAACCCAACCATCGGAGAACAGAACAACTAATTTCTGTCTATATAACACTCCTAACATCTAAATTAACATGCATAACTTATATAAATAACTCATATACACATTACCCAACATGCATATACTAATTTAAACCACTAAACAACAATTTTAGAAAACTTAAATCATTGTACGCACTATTTTAAAAACCAAAACTCCATTATCGATGTTGTTTAACATTGTTAACACTGTAAACCCATAATAAACCAAATTTGATTCCTTTTAAACTATGTTTCTTTAAATTTCTTACCCCATTATCAAATACAAGGTTCAATTTCACAACTTCACAATTAACATACATTAATTTTGTTGTCTTACAAAAATCATATTCATACTCATATGTTTTTACTGTAAACCAATTTCCTTCTTTTTGACGAAATAATCACATACATGTTTCATCATACAATCACCGATATGTATATATAGGATAGTTATACTATTACAACTTTATAATTCCATACTCAACTATCAAATATGAATTTCAGAACTTATACCATAAAACACAGTGAACTTCAAGATTCAAGAACACCGAGACTAAGGAAATATACTATAAAACATATATGTGAAGATTATAAAACATACCATCTAATTGCTCAATAATCCTTGCTAACACCACTGGAATTGTTTGAAAACCTCACGTACACGCTCACAATTTGTCTGATAATTCTCTCTCAAAACTTTTTGACAAATTCTCTTCCCTGAAAACCTTTCTCTTTTTTTTTTCTCTTTTCTTAGACTTAGGTTAAGTCCAAATACAGTTTACGTAAAAATCAAAACCAACCACAATTTACAAACGTTTAAAAAAACCGACGCTACTAATGACCTTATTAATTCAGCCGTTATCAAAAATTATTATATATATTAATATTTTGTTTATTTAATTTATATTATTAATAAATCAAATTTAAAAAGTCCAAAAGCCATAAGGCTCCGTTTGGAAAAACTCTTTAAAATTAAAGACTTAATATACATAAGCCTTGTTTGGCAAAACTAAATTAAAACTACGTTAATTTATTTTAATAACCACGTATAATAAAGTTATTTGTCACACTTTATTTAATAAATTAAATAAAACATTATAATAATTCATTTAATGATTATACACTTTCTAACTTAATAATTAAATTAAATTAGATTACTATTTCAAAACAATTACTTTCCTTAACTCCTTAATTATTTATTAAATAAATAATTAACCAAATCAAATCAAATCAATTAAACAAATATTTATTCAACGATAAACACATTCATTAAATATTTATATAATTCAATAAATATTTAAATATTATAATTAAAAATCTAGATTGTTACATCATTCCCTCCTTACAAGGATTCTGTCCTCAGAATCACAACTCAAACCACTCATTCGTTACAATCTTTCCTAATTACAAAGATTCTGTCCCCGGAATCGAAGACACAAATTAAACAAATAACTCAGAGTAATCTTTCATCATTTTATCTAAATATAGGTTTTATATTTCTTACTACATTCATTACTTTAACAAATTATAGGTTTCATTTCATAACTTTCACTTGAACTCAATTATATTTGAGTATTATATTCTTAACCCATTCATTTCCTTTTCTAAGGATCGCTGTCATAAATACTCGGGATATTACATTCACCCTTTCTTATAAAAATTTCGTCCTCAAAATTTTATCTATTAATATTTATTCATTCAATCTATCAAAGTAGATTTTACGTCACTATTTCATTCATTCATTGGTTTCTATAACCACTTTCTTTCTACAAAGATCATTCTATAATTATTAACTTTTCTATTAAAAGTTTTACAAATTTCTTTCATAACTCATCCCCTTCTCATTTCAAAATCTCTTTTCTCACTTATTCAACAAATTCATCATTCAGTGTCGCATTCTATGACTTACTTCTTTCTAAGGAATACTTTCTTTTTCACTTTCATCTTGCAGAATAACAAGAATCTTTCACAATTGTTCAATAATTGGGAAGTAGTATGAATAACTCAGGAATTTAAAAGATTTCAAATCATGCTGAGGGGTCATAAGACCGTGAACTCTTCTCTAGGTTTAATAGTGCTTCACCCCCGGTTCTTCACACTTTAAACCCTCTTTGGCAGAATGTTTATCAATCACAAAGACTGAAAACACCATCCACTCATACACTAGGTGGCCAGCCTATTGTACCACTATGTTGGGCCGCAACGTAGTGTTTTGTAATGACTATATGCGTTACGCTCGATACTTAGGATTTTAAGCCCTTCGTACAATATATTGTGCACAAATATTTCAACGCAAAGTGTAAACTAAGCGTAACCTCTAATAAAAGAGTTTTTCATCTCAAAATTTAGAGTGCAAGCATTCAACTAAGGGTCTAATGACCACGAACCATGTCCACGGTTATAAGTAATCTTTTAACTTTAACTTTAACAGTCATACGACTATAAGGACTCCAAGGTACTTAGGGGATCAATCCTTCGTACATGTATTATGCACAAATATTTCAGCACAAAGTATAAACTAAGCGTAACTCCTAAATAATAGGGTTGTTCATCTCAGCTTTTTATCATCTGAATCCGCACCAAAACAATTTGGTTTGGCATAACTTCTCAAGAAACTCTTGAATTTCATGAACATCTTTCAATATTTGTCTAGCTGAATTAAATAGCATAGACCTTTACAACAATTCGGACATCAACCGAAATATACATATACATACATACATATGTATTCTCATATCTTAAAGAAATCTCAAAAATCTTTTTATGACGTCATGATACCGCACTGTATTTACAGTCCGTTGATGATTCCGTCATTTGGTGATTTTATCATACTACATCATAACATAATGGGCTAACGATCCTTAGATCACATCCAACACTAAGTAATACTGCATTGATGACTCCATCGTTTTTTTATCATCTTTGCACCAGGTTATATGATGCATTAATGATATATAAAATACATTTTGATATATTACAAATCATTTTTGTCTAGCCGAAGCAATTAGCATAGACATACGAATAACAGTATTGTTGTTAAAACTCATTGGTTCCATCAGTTGATCCAATGTTTTTTAAGAAAATAGAAGTGTAAACATTAGCACGAAGTCAATAAATTTCGAAAGTCTAGCATAGCTAGTAGATTTAGAATACCTATGTTTCCACCATCAACTCCACTTTCTATAATGATCCATTGCTTAATAGGTCTATCTATTCCTATCATCCTCAATACTCCATTTACACTTAATTATACCCAATTCATCAAACTTATCACACGTTATGAGTTCAGGAACTTGCCACAATCATATGAGTTTAAGAACTTATCCTAGTCAAACCATAGGCGTCCATTCGCTGAGGGGTTCAAAAATATACCATATAATTATGAGTCACGAACCTACCATAAGTATGAGTTTTAAGAACTCGCACTTAACCTTATAATATTCTATAACTAAAGTCTACCTATCTGTTATACACATGAGAAAAGAATCACCTTCTCATCAGGCATATAGCAAATAACGCGACACAAACATTCCAATGATTTTCAATGGGATAAACTGAGTACAAGCACAAAACCCTCGCCCATACAAAGGTTTGTACAACTCAGTCATCACACGAGTCCTCAATTGAAAACCCACCTAACTCTATCTTACTTATAACTTTTTGCTCGATACGAATTCCTCGTATCACATTATCAATAACTCCTCATGAGTTCATCTTGTACAATTCATAGTACAATATCTTCATAGCATCAAGCTATAATCATTTAAACATTACAGACCATCTTTCTTCTATAACTTAAACAGATCACGTCGTGATCTTATTCTATAATCATCTCCCTTAAAATTCTTTTCTTAACTCGTGATCGTTTTGTTTTACGATCCTATTTCTTTCCCTTTTTCATCATTTACGTCATTATTCGTTATCCTGGCTATTGGAGTTAGGAAACTCCCATTTCTTATCTTTATATCTCTTCAAGATTCTTCTTTGAATCTTCCTGTTTATATAACAATTCTTCCTTTAAGAATTCTAACTTCATTTACATCGCTCCACATTTCATTCGAGTTACACACTTGGTACACATCGAGTCTCTAACAGTTTCAATATGGTACGCTGAGTGGTTTCCCACAAACAACCAACAAACTAGGTTCCGAGTTACTAGTTCGTATATACCTCCGCTCTATGAAGGAATCGTTTAGCACAGATATCATACATCAACTACTAAAGAGTACAATTGCACCATACTTGTATATAACTCTCTATTCTTAACTTCTTTATCATTCTCTTTTTATAGACACTGTCTATTTATTATTATTATTGAAGTTGGGTAACCCGACATTTA
Organism: Panax notoginseng; assembly: GCA_016801055.1. Lineage (NCBI taxonomy): Eukaryota > Viridiplantae > Streptophyta > Magnoliopsida > Apiales > Araliaceae > Panax > Panax notoginseng. Next base: position 121,382,984 of record CM029022.1, read on the forward strand.
TATTCTTTATAATTCTGCGAGATTCTTCTTTGAATCCTTTCACGCAAGTTTAAAAATTTTCTTAAATTACTTCCTATTGTTCAAACTCTATTTGAGCTTATTCTTTCATTATCTTCACCTCTCTTCTCTAAAGTTATAGCCTAAGGTACTCTTACCTAAGGTTTCTAACCTATCGGCTCTGATACCAACTGTAACGACCCCAAAATTCATATAATTTAAATCTCGACTGCGGTCGTTAACCATACATTCAACCTCTAATTTTACATCATTATTTGATATTAAAATCACTAAAAACGCGGAATATTTAAAACTTTTATACATTTCCTTTTGTATTGCCCTAAATCGCAACATTTACATTACATCTCTTTGATTTAAACTTATATCATGAATCGTTATAACAAAATGACTATACAACGTCTTACATCATAACTAAATATCCATATACATTGGATAACTCAACTTATAATTCAACAACATGTTATATTTAAAATATAAAATACATTTCTCATAAAACATACTTAGCACATATCCTTACCTTAATTCCTTGACCTGCAAAAGTGGTTATTTGCAAGAGTGAGCTCGATAGCTCATCAAAATCTAATAGTTTTCATGCATCACATAGCACATAATAACATACTCGATATACATCTCATTAAAGTAACATGGCATACATGTTTTTAATTCACATAGCAAATGTCAAGATTGAGTTCCATACTCAATCATCATTCTTTAGCCAAAATAATGCAGTCATATATTGACTTTAACATTTTATGATTTCAATATATATAACATATCATGCAATTTAAAACAGTTCATCAAGTCCACGTAGAAAATAGGAACCGAAAGACTTGCATTGATCGTTGTTTACCAATAACAGTTTAACAGCTTATAGCTATCTGCACTTCACGTGCCCTACGCAATTATATAATCATACACATCAATTATTAGTCACATAACAATACATAGTAATTGTAATGTAAACTCTACTGTACGTCTCATAACCCTTCCTATCAAAAATACACAATGTTCAACTTAATTGTGTTAACTTTCAACTTATATCTCACTGTATTTCATATTCGCAGTTCATTCAAGTGCTTAAGTCTTGCTAGGACTACTTATTGGTTTTATATTAAATCTATTCCATATCTTATAATATTCATTTCAATTGAATGAAAATACTTTTTAAGTTCATTAACACTTGGCACGACGTTTCGACGTTCATTCATCACACGCCCGATTTGGCTCTCTTGTGTATGCTTACTATGCTTCTATAACTTATCTAATACACTATTTATTAATGTTAATCATCATTATATTTACTAATATTCATGTTTTATAACTTAGGACATCATCTTTTATGGTCAGGAGCACTACACATGCATATGTGCATGCCCGACGCCCTCCGATTGCCTTTGAAAACGCAACAGTCCTAAATATAACCATTTTGACCCATCCTAATGATCTCAAATTGAAAAACTTAAAGAACGAAAGTTGTAGGTCAATTCTTCCTCGTTCTGGATCATCTTGAAATACCTCAATCGGAGTTCATATGAAAATGTTATGGCCATTTTACTACAGGAGGTCAAAACTGTCTGACTCAGACTTCTATTCCGGCGTCGTGGCGCGAGAACTAAGTCATACAGTGGCACTGCAGCGCGAGATTGGCATTGGGGCATGAATTTTAGCGCTGCGGCGTGAATTTCTGGTGCTGGGACGCTATTTTTGGCGTTGGGGCTTCATTTTTAGCGTTGGGGCGCCGAAACTTGCAGAACCCAACCATTGGAGAACAGAACAACTAATTTCTGTCTATATAACACTCCTAACATCTAAATTAACATGCATAACTTATATAAATAACTCATATACACATTACCCAACATGCATATACTAATTTAAACCACTAAACAATAATTTTAGAAAACTTAAATCATTGTACGCACTATTTTAAAAACCAAAACTCCATTAGTGATGTTGTTTAACACTGTTAACACTGTAAACCCATAATAAACCAAATTTGATTCCTTTTAAACTATGTTTCTCTGAATTTCTTAGCCCATTATCATATACAAGGTTCAATTTCACAACTTCACAATTAACATACACTAATTTTGCTATCTTATAAAAATCATATTCATACTCATATGTTTTTACTGTAAACCAATTTCCTTCTTTTTGACGAAATAATCACATACACGTTTCATCATACAATCACCGATATGTATATATAGAATAGTTATACTATTACAACTTCATAATTCCATACTCAACTATCAAATATGAATTTCAGAACTTATACCATAAAACACAGTGAACTTCAAGATTCAAGAACACCGAGACTAAGGAAATATACTATGAAACATATATGTGAAGATTATAAAACATACCTTCTAATTGCTCAGTAATCCTTGCTAACACCACTGGAATTTTTTGAAAACCTCACGTATACACTCACAATTTCTCTGATAATTCTCTCTCAAAACTTTTTGACAAATTCTCTTCTCTGAAAACCTTTCTCTCTTTTTTTTTCTCTTTTCTTAGACTTAGGTTAAGTCCAAATACAGTTTACGAAATAATCAAAATCAACCACGATTTACAAACGTCTAAAAAAACTGACGCTACTAATGACCTTATTAATTCAGCCGTTATCAAAAATTATTATATATATTTATATTTTGTTTATTTAATTTATATTATTAATAAATCAAATTTAAAAAGTCCAAAAGCCATAAGGCTCTGTTTGGAAAAACTCTTTAAAATTAAAGACTTAATATACATAAGCCTTGTTGGCAAAACTAAATTAAAACTACTTTAATTTATTTTAATAACCACTTATAATAAAGTTATTTATCACACTTTATTTAATAAATTAAATAAAATATTATAATAATTCATTTAATGATTATAAACTTTCTAACTTAATAATTAAATTAAATTAGATTACTATTTCAAAATAATTACTTTCCTTAACTCCTTAATTATTTATTAAATAAATAATTAACCAAATCAAATCAAATCAATTAAACAAATATTTATTCAACGATAAATACATCCGATAAATATTTATATAATTCAATAAATATTTAAATATTATAATTAAAAATTTGGATTGTTACAATGCCAATATCACTCCCATTCTCGCGGTCACAGCACAGAAGAATGTTGGGCACTCCGCCACCTTATTCAGAATTTGATTGATAGCGGTGTCCTGCAACTGGCAGACAATGATATTGTGCTATTTGAGAGTGACAATACTTGTCCTACTAAATAGAAGGGACTGGTAGCAGTTATATCCGCTGAGGCTGATGGTACTGTTAAACCATTCATAATTCAACTCAAAGGAGTTAACAAACCTTTGGAAGTGGCTGCGCCAGAGCCAATTAACTTGTCATTCAGACCACAATATCCTGTTATCAGCTTACAAAAAGTCCCTTGGAATTATGGAGAAGCTGAAGGATCCATCTCTCATACAACTGCTATAGTGTCGAAGGAAAATCCATTGTGTCTTCCCCAACGGGTGATGAAGCATACCATCAAATCAAAGGGGAAAATTCCCATGGAGAAGATTGAAAAATTCCTCCGTACTATGGGTTATAATGAAGCCAAGGTGGTTTTAAGCTTAAGAGAAACTCCACATCAAATTTCAATACTAGACTTGGTTTTAACTTCCGAGGATCACAGGAAGATTCTATTGAAGGTTTTGGAAGAAGCATACTTACCGAAATCAGTGGATGTGAAAATTTTCAACATTTGGTTGATCACATTTTTAACAACAATGTCATATCTTTCACTAATGATGACATACCGCCCGAAGGGACCGGTCATTACAAATCGTTACATATTACGGTTTTGTCCTCCGGATATATGCTAGTTGGAGTCTTTATAGATGGAGGTTCGTCTCTAAATATCTGTCCTTACGCTACGTTGCTAAAGATGAATGTCAATCTCAAGTGAATCCGAAGTAGCCATACGATTATCAAAGCTTTTTGATGGATCCCGCCATAATTCAGTCGGAGAGATTGAGTTGCCAATTGAGATTCGTCCCCATACATTCTGTGTATCTTTTCACGTTCTCAAAATAGATACTGGATATAACCTGCTTCTGGGGAGACCAAGAATTCATATGGCCGGGGTAGTCCCCTCCACTCTTCATCTGCAACTTAAATATATTATCAACAATAGCCTAGTCATAGTCAACGCTGAACCGGAATGTCCTCAACATGGTGACATACCAATCATCAGTTTCAATTTCGATGTTGAGCCGGTTAGTTTCCACGCTTTGGAAGTAAGCAACACTCAATACCATTCCATTGGGACTCCATTTCCCGTACCCAAAATTTCTGCCGAAGTGATGGCAGCTACTCAAGAAATGATGTCATTGAGACACCAGCCGGGACAAGGGCTGGGTAAAAGTCATCAGGGTATTAAACACCCGATTCAAGTGGCCAGTCAAACAGGGATGGCCGGACTAGGATATTCTGCCAGTTCCAGTCACAGGAATCCACATAACCAGAAGCAGATTCCTTCAACTTTAGCCACACTACGATTATCTCCACCTGTAAATCCAGAGTCCGCACAATCTCCGGTAAAGGTGCCAGCCAATGTAATGGCTATGTTATTTCCTAAGCCGATACCGGTAAAGGAGAATGAAGTCTTTGTTCCAGATCCCAAGGTGGAAGAAGAGGAATGAAGAATTAAACAAGACATCGTCCCAATGATGTCAGGCTTACGCATCATTGTCCATGATAAACATACAAACAGATACACCCCAGACGATGATTGCCTAGACGTAATGGTCATCATTTGGGAAAAGGAGGACGATGACAGCCCCTCCATCACTGCAGTCCACCAGGACTTGCCAACTGGAGTAGCATTCCTTGCATTGGTTGACAAGGGTAAAATGGGTAAGACTTCTTTCTGCCCTGTAGATATAATAACTGCTTATTTTTCTGTACAGTATTAACAGTTGTTTTGTCTGTACATGCTAACACTTTGTATGATTAAACAGTGTCATATATATTAAGTGAAAGCATATTTTGTTTCAGGACTATGAACTTAGATGTGCCTGTACTTGCTGATAAGATGCCTCTTCTCCACAAGGATTGTAACTTTGATGAAAAGTTGGACTCAGACTTGATGGAAATACAAGAGGACATTGAGGTGCCTCCGGAGATCAAAGAATGGGTCGAAGACAAACCTAAACCCAACCTTGATCAAACCACCTCCTTCAATCTTGGAACCTTAGAAAACCCTAGGTTAATCCAGATTGGTTCAGACCTTAGCCCAAACCAGAGGAATGACATGGTTACGCTACTAACCCAATTTCAGGATGTGTTTGCATGGTCTCATAAAGACATGGTGGGTTTGTCCATTGACATTGTCCTTCATCGCCTTCCCATTAAAGAGGGATTTAAGCCAGTCAAGCAGAAGCTCAGGCGATTGAAACTTGAGTGGAGTTTAAAGGTGAAAGAAGAAATTGTGAAATAATTTCAAGCTGGTATTAGCATGGTGTCCAAATATCCTGAATGGATATCCAACATCGTTCCCGTGCCTAATCCTGGAGGAAAGGTGTGAGTTTGCGTGGATTATCGGGATCTAAATAAAGCTTGCCTTAAAGATAGCTTTCCCGTGCCATTTATTCACATTCTCATTGACAGTACTGCTCAATACGACATGTACTCCTTTGCTGATTACTTTGCGGGGTACCATTAGATCATGGTTACTGAAGAGGATCGTGAGAAAACTACTTTCATCACGCCTTGGGGAACCTTTTGTTATAGACGGTTATCTTTCGACCTCATCAATGCCGGAGCTACCTACCAGCGAGCCATGATGGCTCTTTTCCACGACTTCATGCACAAAGAGATAGAGATCTACGTGGATGACATTATTCTCAAGTCCCGAAGGGAGGAAGACCACCTAGACCATCTCAGAAAGCTTTTCAATAGGTTGAGTAAGTACAACTTGAAGTTAAATCCAGCCAAGTGCTCCTTTGGCGTTAAATCAGGTAAGTTGCTAGGATTCCTAGTCAACCACAAAGGGATTGAGCTGGATCCCACCAAAATCCAGGCCATCACGAAAATGCCCATTCCTTAGACAGAGAAGGAAATACGGGAATTTTTGGGAAGAGTCAACTTCATTAGTAGGTTCATTTCTCAACTCACAGCAACCTGTGAGCCTATCTTCAAGCTGTTAAGGACAAATTCCTCCATGAAATGGAATGATGAGTGCCAGAAGGCCTTCCTTACAATCAAAGAGTAACTAGTCAAAGCTCCTATTTTGGTACGACCCAGGGATGATGTTCCCTTATTCATGTACCTGTCCATAAGTGGCAATGCCATGGGCTGCATGCTGGGTCAGAAAGACGATAGAGGCCGAGAACGAGCTATCTATTACCTCAGCAAAAGATTCAGCAGTAGTGAACACAAGTACACTATGATTGAGAAGACTTGTTGTGCTTTAGCAAGGGGTTCCATGAGGTTACAGCATTACCTCCATGGGCACACAACCCATCTCATATCCCGCGTGGATCCTCTCAAGTATGTGTTCAGAAAGCCCATACTGAATTGCCAACTGTCCAGATGGTAGTTGATTCTGCAATAATTTGACATCGTTTACGTGACGCAGAAGTCCATTAAAGGTCAAGGAATTACAGATCAACTGGCCGCCGCACCTTCCAGGGATTTCAAACCCTTGGAAACATACTTCCCCGATGAAGGGGTAATGGCAATTCAGCAACACCATCAGTACGATACACGCCAAACATGAAACATGTATTTTGATGGAGCTGTTAATATGGAAGGTTCTGGAGCTAGAGCAGTTCTAGTATCAGGTATGGGGGAGCAGTATCCTGTCGCCATCAAATTGCAGTTTGTCAGCACCAACAACACAGCAGAGTATGAAGGCTATATCATGGGGCTAAAACTTGCCCGTTCAATAGGCATCAGGCGGTTAACTGTCTTTGGGGATTTAGAGTTGGTAGTCAAATAATTCACGGGAATTTATCAAACCAAAGAGCTACATTTACTACCTTACCATCGGTAAGTTTTACAGATGGCTTCGGAGTTTGAAGAGATCTCCTTTCTACACATTCCTCGTAATAGGAATGACTTCGCAGACACGCTAGCAACTTTGGCCTCCTTGATTCACATACCTGACAAGGAACACATGCCAAGCGTCACATTGGCCCTGGAAGGCACTAGCCCATGGGAACTATGTTGGAGAAGTATTGAATGAGCTACCTCCCATCCAATAACCTTGGTATCAGCATATTAAGGAGTACTTGCGAGATGGATCTACACCCGCTGAGGCGAGCCTGACTGATCAAAGGTGGATTCATCGACTTGTTATGAAATTCTAGCTGAGCGAAGATGCACTCTACAAGAGAGATGCATGACTAGGTCTCCTCAGATGCCTGGACAAGGACCAAGCTCAAAGACTCATGGATGAGGTCCATGGTGGAATATGTGGCCCACACATAAGCGGCCCTTTACTTGTAAATAAGATCCTCAGAACGGGACATTACTGGCTCTCTCTCAAAGCTGACTGCAATGACCACGTCAGGAGATGTTATCAATGCCAAATTCATGGGAATGATATCCACGCCCCTCCACGGGAGCTCCACAATATGAGTTTACCTTGACCCTTCTCAATGTGGGGAATGGACGTGATTGGGTCCATGAGTCCAAAGCCAGTAATGGGCATCAGTTTATCTTCACCATGATCGACTACTTCACCAAGTGGGTAGAAGCAGCCTCCTTCCCCAGGGTTACCAAAGAAGTCATCATTACTTTCATCAGAAACAATGTCATTTATCGATATGGACAACCAGAGGTAATTGTATCAGACAATGCTAAGAACCTCAACAACAAAATGATGGATGAGTTATGCAGTAAATTCCACATCAAACATCTTAACTCCGTCATCTACCATCCAAAAATGAATGGTGCTGTTGAAGAGGCTAACAAAAACATCAAGAAGATCATGCAAAAGATGTTCACCAACCACAAAGACTGGCCTGACTTATTGCCTCTTACTCTGTTAGCCTACAGAACATCAATGGGCACTTTAACTGGGGCAACCCCCTACGTATTAACCTATGGGATGGAAGCAATGCTCCCCATAGAAATAGAAATGGAATCCCTTAGAGTGCTGATAAACGCTCAGCTGGATGAAGACCAATGGGTACAAGACAGGTATCACCAATTGTCTCTAATAGACGAAAGGCGAACTGCGGCCATCTTCCATGGTCAGTTATATCAACAAAGGATCGCCCGATCCTACAACAGAAAAGTCCGGCTACGGCAGTTTAAATAACATGACTTGGTTTTGAAGAAGATCATCGACAACCAAGATCAGTCAAAGGGAAAATTCGCTCCTAACTGGGAAGGCCCGTTTATTGTCAATGAGGTATTGACAGGAGGTACTCTCAGATCGCAGGAAATAGACGGCGATGAATTTCCACAGCTTATCAACTCAGACACCGTGAAACAGTACTATGTCTGAAGTTACCATCAAACAAACATCTTGGTGTTGGATCATCAGATCACCAGTCATTTTGGTTATTTAACCCTTCACTACATACGACTCTTTTTCCACACTGCGCCCCTCAGGGAAACACACTTTTCAAGCCAGCAGCCTGGTTTTTGGATCATCAGATCCTTTCCTCTTCACTCGGTTTTTTAACTCTTACTCAACTTCGGTTATCCCACTAGGGATTGAACCTTTCACACTTACAGTTTATCCCCAAATATGGGATCAAACTTTTCACACCTGCAGTTTGTCCTGAACTTAGGATTAAACTTTCTTCCCCACCGCAGTTTGTCCTCCACATAGGATCAAACTTTTCGTTGGCTACAAATCGTCCTGAAGGGCGAACTACGTCGACCTGATCTCCTTTATACACGGGAGTACGTAGGCAACCATTTTATATGGCTCGGTCGCAATAAAACCAAAATAAAAAAAACATTTCTACACTTTTCTCCTTACAAAAACAAAAACAACAAAAACATTCTTACACCCTTTCTGCCACATACAGCGTTGAACCTCTTACACTAGGTTCGAACTATGCAGACCTGATCTCCTCTTCAATAGGAGTACGTAGGCAGCCATTTATGATTCGGTCTAACCCCCTACCAAAACACAAATACCTGTCAATGGTATTGGAATCAAATTTCAATCCACCACATTTAATTTGGCTTCAGACCAAAGGGATGGAATTACCTGACCTCCCCATCTAAATGGGAGACTCGACGACCATCTAAGTTGCGGTTCCTTGAAGAGCAACACCAATCCATAATAGATGGAATTAACTAGGCTCCTCCTAAATAGGAGTATTGGCGACCATCTGTGGTGCGGTCAATCTCAGAGAGGAAAGCCATATTCCTCTCCACATTTCTATATAGAAATCAGTCCCAAGACACCAAAGATGGTAGGGAACACACAGATCAATGATCCATTCTGAACTGTCCAGAGACAACTCAATGTCCATCCAGCAAGGAGGAATTTATAATACATCAAGATCACAAGCCCTAAAGAAGCAGGCAAATATCAAGCAAGTATTCAGGTATATCTAAAAGGGAAGTGATAAAAAATATATTTCCTTGCTATATATAATACTGTTTGATATACACAATATAAACTGTACATGACAAAATGGCTAAGCTAGTTTGTGCAGGAAAATATAAGGCTATCTACAGATCGGTATGCATGCGGGCTAGAAGGTCTAACATAGCATCTCTCTCTGAAGAAGAAGGTAACGATGTGGTCTCCTATACAAGGATATCCACACGAACCAGTAAGTCTGAGGCCATCTGTATGGTGACGCAATGCTCATCAATGTATGCACTCATCTCGGCAAGCATACCAGTGGTCAGGGATCTCACTGTGGTACTATCTGTGATGGCTACATCCCGGGCAGATATTGCGCTATCCCCCTCAATGATCACTGCATCTCTGGCTGATATGGCCTCATCCCGCTCAACAACAGCGGCATCTCTACGAGCTAATGCCTCGTCTCTCTCTAACAGAGCTGCATCTCTCCCATCAAGAGCTGTCAACATTAGGGCTCTAGCCTGATCTCTCTCAAAGGTCATCAAATGAAGACTCTGCTCAAAGTACTGTGATGAATGCTGGATCACAACAGTACTAGTACTGGGAAAATCTAAGAGAGCTGCTGGCAACCCAGTAAATGTCTCCTCCTCGATGTGAGAATCAATGTCCTCCATGGGCTCTCCACCATCTGAATCACTACCCGGCACTGTGGATACTACCA